>JAQGCC010002681.1:0-17563 GCA_034698905.1 Xestoiulus laeticollis | reverse complement strand
CCAATTTTGATTGCCCATGTCACCATTTTGCAACCAACTGGTGGTATTTGAAACAAATACCACCAGTTTTTTGCAAATAACTTGTTTGCAATCAATTGGCAATCACTTTTTTTCATAAGGGATGACCTATAAAATTGATTCTATATAAAATAGTTTCATTACCTTTCCATTGTGGATTATGACGTATTCCTAACTTAACATTGCTATATGCGAAAATGCATATCTCCAAAAATGCACAAAAAAAATTAAAAAATCAGTACAGTAGTAACAGGCTATTTTTGAATCCATACACCCAATTCTATTTTTAAATGGTGGGTTTAATGGGTGAAATAGCTAAATGAAATACAATTAATATTACCAAATATAATTAATAATTTTGTGGGCCTCGTGGAATTGTTTACATTATATATTTCAGCATATATCGCAACTGGGAACAAACAAGTGAATCATTCGCAAAAATACTCAAAACATGGGGTAAATGAACAAGGTTTGGATCGTTATAGATTTTTAATTAATAGCATATTGTCAAATTTTGACTTGTATCATAGGTTATTGAGACAAAATACGATGCCAAACTATAAATAAATAGCAAAAATATACAAACATCATTGTTACAAATTGCAGAATAGCCACGGGTGTTCAAAATAATAGAAACACTTGTTACTGTTATGTACAGTATACTTGCATGTACTTTTACATTGTATACGTGTTTAATAAAATGATGATGGACACCGTTGTGTGGTCAATACATCCTCAATTGCTCTTGGAATTGGAGAACAGGTTCTCAAATATAACAACCCTTTGACAACTTAACGATGTCCTTCAAGAAACTGGTATACAATTACAGACATTGTTCAATAATTGTTCACAATTATCTGCACAAAATATGTTTCAATAATTTCTGCTAGTCAAACACCATACATATGTAAAATGTTTCCAATATGTTTCACACATTTATCTTTTCTGACATCAGTAATTACATTTACAGCAAAGGTACACAAGGACTTTAACTGAATTATTAGCTGAGCATTCTGTGTTTAAATTTAATACAGATTATGTAATGTAAGTCTAAACAAAAGAATCGAGTATCCTGTTATATATCCTACTAGCACTTGCATTTCAATCGAAATAGTGTTATAAGATTTACGAATCCCAAGTGTCATGTAGTCAATTTAAGTCAAATCATGCTATTGTTTGTCGGTGCCAGTCACGGTCATCCTGATACGTGATAACACGAGCAAAGACATCCTCGGAATTATTATTTTTTTTTCTAAATTTAATTCTCAATTCCCGCTGACCTTCCAAGGGATGAATCAAAACCAAAGACAGAATCTTGATAAAATTTTTAACCATTTTATCATTTTGCTTCCTCGAATGGGATAGAGAATGACAAATACATAGGAGTGGAGTCTGCAAGGTACAAGGGATTTTCCCGAGAATTCCAATGCCGAATATGGGAATGTTAATGCATATCATGATTCAAGTTTAAGCGTCACGACATCAGTCAAGATTTTACTTTACTGGTAGTTTGAGATCAGAAGATTTGCTTAGCTAATGAGTCACGTTTTCCTCAGAAATGAAACTGGAAAACCAGGTAAAAAATACAGGTGAAAAAATGTAGGATTTAAAAATACCCAAATGTGCCGATTATAAGGAAAGTCTTAAGGCAAAGTATTTCAATGTCAACACGAAGCCGGTTTTGAAAACTCACCTGAAAAATCATCGTGAACGTTAGTGGGTGAGCCAAATTGAAAAAAAAAATTGAAAATGAATGTTTAGAGGAAACGCCCTTGATAATGCAAGCTTTGTATTTTTATATAAAAAAATACTTTTACGCTTCTCGAAGGTACACTGTATGTTAAATATAATTTCAGAAATTTGAACAAGATAGCGGTAACACCCAAACGATTTTCAGTTGGTTTATTTATTGAGGTTAAGGGAGCCACTTCTTAAAACAAATTTCTAGTGATATCATTCTGTGCAAAATAGCGTCATGAAATATGCATGTTTTTTTTATTTTTATACAACCTGTTTAAAGCATCCTTATTTTAATAATGCATTTTTATCAAAATCAACAGTATGCTTTTCCGGGATATTGTGAAAAGGTGGCATGTGTGTGTTTGAAACGAAATGTAATATGACTTAAATTGCAAATTGTGATTACCATTTAGCCATGTGTGATGTGCAATGTTTCGGAAATGTTTTTCCAAATTAATCTGAGGATGTAATTGTTCATTAAACAGTTAAATTTGTATTTTTATCTTATAATGCGCAGCATTTTTGCACCTTACATACTGTACGTATTACGACGTTTTGGATATAAGCTTATAAAGTATTATATGAATGGGAATTAATAATGGTATTCGTTTTTCCGGCACAGTGCGTCGTGCCACAATTTTACAGAAATTTTACGCTTTGCATTCGCTTTTGAAAGTTTCAAATTGCAGATATTTGCATCCGCATCAATTTAATATGCATGTAGATTCTATGTTATTCTGGAAGATTGGGAAATGCACTTTCTCTGGTAATCCGTTAAACCCATAAAAAAAAACTAAACTAAAGCATACAAAGAAAATGGAAAAATGAAAGAGGGAGGCTTAGGGTAAAAACAGCATAGAGAATGGAATATAGTATGGCTTTGAAATGCAGCGTTTCGATTGGTTTCCCGATGGCGGGCAGTTCAGATGGCCCAATCAAAACGCTGCATATCAAGGCCATGCCATGCTCTATGCCATTCCATGCTCTATGCTGTTTTTACCCTTAATCTCTATGGGCTTGCTTCTTCTTGTGAAAGGTATCCTAGACTACTAACTGCATGCAGCCAATAGTTAAGGCCTTGACATAAGTGGCCACAGCGTTTATGAATTAGCATAGGTTATATATAGTGTGGCGTACTTGTGCTATTACAGCCTCCATAAAGGTCCATTTATGCATATTTAGTTCTGTCTCCGTTCAAAGCTGATCAGTCATCTGTCAGTGTTTCGTCATTTTCAGACAAAATAACACTAAATACGACCAGAAAAACTAAAAAATATGGTTGTCAACCATGTTAAATTGGACTATATAGAAGTGAGTCTGATGGCAAAGGAATATAGGCAGTGGCCGGACGTGTTTAAATACATGTTCTTAAAACCGAATGCTATATATGAAAAAGCCGATGCGTGGGAATTACAGGTTGCTATCATAGACATGTGCTTATAGGAATTTCACTGCAAAAAAATGACCACACCTACTGGACATGTGCAAATGTACATTGTGAACGTAACCTATACGAGTCTCCTGAATATGAACAGAAATATTCGTGTAGGGGCCTATACACAAAAAAGTTGGGTTAAATTTAACCCAATATTGAGTGCTATATGGACATACCAACATTGGCTTAACATTGGGTTGAATTTAAGTGTATAAACAACAAAATGTTACCCAACGTTGGGTAACCTGTATTAATAACTGTGACCCATCGTTGGGTAGCTTTAACACAACATTTAGTTGTTATTTAAATGCAAACCAATGTTAACCCAACGTTGGTATGTCCATATAGCACTCAATATTGGGTTGAATTTCTCAACTTTGTGTGTATAACTGTTTTGTGCAGTACTTGATTTGTGTCAACAAACGCACTAATCTGTTCTGACATTCTTGTTTTTTCCAGACACCAAGAACTCGAGTTAACCAGAGTCCAAGCCAACCTTCCCACCTCTGGAAATGTAAATTGTGTCATTCCCCCCAACCAGAACCCTTTAGCACCGGGTTATGATGTCCCATCGCTCGGTTCCAGTGTCCCCACCAGACGTCTCACCTCCCGACCTTCTGACCGCCGAAAACCTGAGCGCCTCCATTGCCCATCGGCTCCACCAAATGCGTCCGAACCTGACGCTTTGGCCATCGCCTTCTTCGGATGACATGTCCCCCACGTCGGGCAGCCACCTGGGGACGGAGGCCGAAGTGACCCAGGCTGCAGTCAACTCTGACTCGCCCATGGACGTGGCCATGACCATCCTGACGGTATTCATCTTATCGCCACTCATCATTTGCGGTAATTCTCTACTCCTTGCTGCCTTCCATCGCTACAAGCGCCTTCGGACGCCCAGCAATTGTCTGGTGGCATCGTTGGCCATTGCCGACATGGGAGTTGGTCTCTTCCTTCCCCTGGGCGCCTACTTTGAGCTGACCAAGAGTAACGTAGATACACCCATTGTATGTCTGCTACCCTACTGTACCATCATCACCATCTGCAATGTGTCCATCCTGAGCATGACAGCTATCGCCCTTGATAGGTACGTAATCTGGGTTGTATTTCAATATTGCAAAATGAATGTCCTTTAAGGTTACTATATATATTGAAGTTCAGGTGTATAGTGCGGCAGCCTATAGTACAGTTTAAGCTATGCACATGGATAACTCTGCATATCTAGCCAAACCTGATCTGACCTAGCCCACATTAGCAATACAGAATATCCAAATATGTGGTACAATAAAAGTGAAGTGTAATACAATAAACGTATATGATGGTATTGTGCAGGTATAGGGTTGTGTGAGACGGTTTTGAAGACGGTTGAGAAGAGTTTTCCCAGACAGTGCTAAACGTTCCGGGTACCAGTGCAGTTGTAGTACAATGAAAGTACAGTGTAACACAGTGTAAGCTACAATTTGTATAGTGTATATTGTACTGGCGATTTATAGTTCAGTGCAGTTATAGCCCTACACTACTGTACTCTGCTCCTAAAGCTGAACTGCACTGCACTGCACTACACATAGTGTAGGGTATTACTCTTACACATCGTAATACCCTACACTATACTGCAATTGTATATAATACCCTATACAGTAGGGTATTACGATATACACTATATACACCATATAACACTATATACACCGCCAGTACAATACACTAGCTTACACTATGTCACACTGTACTTTTATTGTACTACGTTATAGTGTAGTGTAGTTTAGCTTTTGGAGCACAGTTCAGTAGAGTATAGGGTATTTCAGTTATATTGTAATCAATATGGTGGGGTAATACGGTATATATAGGAATAATGCAGTTCTTTTTCGTAAATTTCACTTAAAAATCGTGTTACTTTCTGAAATTTGGGCCACGGATCAAAAGGGTACAAATCAAAGAAAGCAACACAATTTATAAGAAAATGTACTTCAGTGCACTATTCCTATACTCTGCCTGCACAATCGTGTCACTTTCATGTATTTGTATACCCTTGTGATCCATTTCACAAATTTCAGGGAAAAAAAATCAAGCAATATCATATAGCTAGTATTATTGAGATTCTATATAGATTCTGTAATTTCAGGAACAATCTTGATGTTCCATGAAGTATAGTCTAGTATATAGACACTGTTAAAGTATACACTGTAGATTGTGACTGCCGGCTGCCGCGCATTATAGGCATTGTCATCAGCAGCATTTTGTATAGGCTCTCATTATATCGACATGGAAAAGTACGTAAATTTGCACAATTATGTCTTGCATCGTACACTGTCAATGGCAGGTCAACATTAGTATGTATCAAAACAGCTGTTAAGGGCGACGAACTTTGTGGCGCTTGGCTTGGAAATACGGCGAAGAGGGATTGCGCACATTATATTGGGCTAATTTACGTACTTTTCCATGCCATTCATCGCTGCCGTTGACAGACCTCGATGCACGGTATAATTTGCAAAATTTATATACTTTCCCATGTCGATAATGGGAGAGTATGCAGTGTTCCCACATACCTGAAAAACCTGGGATAATTTTCAAGGAAATTAGATAGACCTGAAATAATGATTTATTTTGTTAAAGTCTGGGAAATTAAAAACAAGTATAGGTTCTATTATATTTGTTTTCACATAACCAGTTAAAATCAATAAATGTCACACTCAGCCAGCTCAATTTTCTAAACCAGAAGTTGTAAGAAATAGTCATTATTCTCAGGATAGTCAGGGGAAAATATTTTACAAACTGGAAAAGTCTGCAGGGTAGTTGAAAATTTGATTTCTGTGGGAATTCTGGTAAGAAAATCGGTCCCGTTGCATTCCACTGCTCTTCATAGGTACTGTATATGGATACAAATATTTTGGGGGCATGAAACAGCATGAAGCATTAGTTCTCGATGGCGGGAATTTCATATTGCCCAATTGGAATGCTGAATTTCAAGATGATGCCATGCCTCATGTTATTCCATGCCCCCACGCCATCCTTTTACCTATAAGATAAAAGTGCTAATCCTCATGCTATTCAATTCAATTCAATTAGTTACCCTGCAGTCAGCATGTAATATGCCATGTTGCAGGGTGCAAATTAAGTGCCAGATTTTAAAGGTGAAGAGTATACGGTCGTGGCCGCTTTTTGGGGAACTATTCCCTTTACGTGCCTATATGGGCGATTAAGGGAGGTTTGGGAAACCACGAAAACCCACAACCAGGATAGCCGACCCGGGGTTCAAACCCGAGTCTCCCGCATGGAACTAAGCGTAACCACTAAGCCAACCACTATTCCATGCCCTAGCTAAGAGAAATTGCTAATCCTCATGCTATTCCACGCCCTAAGAGAAAAAGCTAATCAACTTTCACCCTTTTGACACTTCCAGGTACACCTCCCTTGCTCAGCCACTGCGCTACAACAACATCATCACAAAGACATCAGTGGGACGCTACGTGTCCATGTTCTGGATGTATGGCCTGCTGCTTGGCTCTGCACCAGTCATGGCCTTCTACTACGGCGACATTCCAGAGGATCCTCTAGGAGATGCATCTGCTTTTGGACATCGCTTCACCTGCTCCTTTGACCTGGTGGGTCATCACGTGCGCATCTTCCTCTTCTGCATGCTGTATGCACCCTGCGCCATTGTGCTTCTCTTCTGCTACGCCTACGTGTACATCGTTGCACGTTACCACGCCCACGCCATCTATTCCGTAGAGTTGTCCGTGCGCCAGAACCAGCAGGAACATCGTGCCAATTCAATGGTGGGTCCTGCACTCAGTCACCAAACTTTCCATCCTCGCTATGGTAGGACGTTGGCAATCACTGTTGGTTGCTTCCTGCTGCTATGGACTCCCTTCCAGGCATGCATGCTCATGGACGCCTTTAGTCAGACATTGCTGTTGCGGAAGTGGACACGCATCTATCTGGCCTTTGTGGCCTTTACCAACAGCGCATTCAATCCGTGGGTTTACGGTTACCGCAACGCGGAGTTCCGCCTGGCCTACCAGCGCATCTTGGAGGACTTTTTCTCCAAACTTGGTGTGGCCAAGAAGCAGGATTTGCCCCAGGCTAACGGTGAGCTGGGCATACACAGTTGTGCGTCCAATGTGCGTCTTTGTGTATCTCCAAACCACCTGACCATGACCACCCTGCTGAAGCCCACCTATGTACAGGCCCAGGAGACAACGTCTTGCGCAAATGGCGATACGCAGATCACCACAGTGGTGGTTTGCGAGACAGTGATCAGCACGGAAGTGGCGTAAAGACAGTTGAGACTTTAGAGATTGTTGGCCGCCATCAACTGTCCTGAAATGAAACTCAGGGTTGTCAGTACCTTGGTGGAATGTCCCTCTGGGCGAATGCCATGAGTTTTGTCTAGACACGTGAGCTTGGCTTTAGGCAATGAGTGTCATCAAGATTGGCATCTCAGTAAAGCCATTCCTAGAGGCAGTTTTCGAGTCTTCAAGATTCCTAAGAACCTCAGATCAAGGTCTTTGAAATGATGCAGTTTTTTTCACGAAATGACCCCCGTCCTGCAGTAGAGAAAATCCAGACTTTCCATTATTTGAAGCTAGCTACTAGTGATTTGAACATACGTTTTCTTAAAACCTATATATCAATATCTCAGACTTCTAGAATTAATGATGGTCAGAAGTCATTGTTTATTGTCATGGCACTTGCAAGAAGGTCAATGCCATTGAATTTTTAATTTGAAAAACAACATTTTAAATCTAAAGGGAAGAACAGCGTGGAGCATCGGAGAATGAGCATAAGAATGAATTCCTGAAATCAGCGTTTTGATTGGGAAATTGGAAATTCTCGCCATCGGAAATCCAATCAAAACGCTGATTTCAGGAATTCATTCCTATGCTTATTCTCCTATGCGCTACGCTGTTCTTACACTTATAAAGTCAATTAAAGTTAATAGAAAGAATAATGCAGGAATAATCAATTTAGAAAAAAATTATGAATTAGTGAGTGTCTTGGCATTCAATGTCTTGCATTATACATGTATGTTAATATTCAATGTTTACAATTTATCATGACATTCAATGGCACCTACCATAACATTCTAAACAATGGAGTTTCCAGTGTTGATGGAAAAATTCGTATAAGGTAACAAAAAGCTATGTAATAATAAATACACTTGGAAAAGTCATAACAACTGGAGTCTGAAGACAAAACGAGATAATTTATCTGAGAACCCAGTCATAACATTGGGGGTCATATTCGAGGAAATACAGTACATGTTGAAGAGATCTGGAAATCGTCAGGTTTCTTGCACCTTCATAATTCGACTTCCAGTATATTTCTCTAGTGCTTCCTACGAGATAAACATTGTTCTCGTGGTAACTTCCGCCTGATTTTAGTCAAAGCATGACATTGCTCTGAAGCTTTTTGAACAGTTACTTTATTGTAGATACAGCAGCAACCTGTTTTCTGTGGCGCTTCCTGAAAGGTGTATTCTTGGAAGCAAAGTGATGAGAAACCAAACTATTTAAGCAGATGGTTTAAAATCCAGCTGCCTTGTATATATGTCTCAAATATATTTATGAGGTGATGATGTGTGTACATAAAAACATTGAAGAACGAATTTGGCAGCTAGCCTAATCTTATAGCCTTGATCTTGAAAATTATAACCTTTTAAAAGCCATGAATTGGCCAAAATTAAAATCAGTATTATTTCTCTTTAAGGTCTTTTAATGTTGAAAAAAATGTGGCATTTTCAGGGCATTGCAGATCCACTGTTATTTTTCATTTCAATATACAAAATTACTAAAAAAATTAAATTGCTTATTTAGGGACTTCTGAAATTGATAACTGGCATCACACAATTTTATTTTATTAAGATGATTAAGAATAATTAATCGAAAAATTTTACTTTTCAAATGTTAAGCTGGAATAAACGTAAAATTAAACCAAATGATGCTAAAACCTTGCCATTTCCTTCTACCGATTGCAAATCGATCAATAGTAACTAATTAATCAAAACTCACTATCCAGCTCTATTTATTATTTTCATTTTTACCATTATCTATTAAGCAAACTAATTTTTTTTCAATGGCACCTCAGCTAAGCATATGACAATTCAATAATTCTTATAGCTAACTGTTACAAAAATGTACAAATAAAATACTGGCATACCATTAGCCACTACTTATTCTAAAACTAGTTTTCATTAGAAATCTCTCAAAATATACCATAGATATATATTTTTTGGCCAAAAATCGAAAAGTGATTCGCATCAGATAAATCAATAACAGTGCTATATTCTACGTATACCTTGTAAATATTATAAATATGAGTGTACATATAAATGTTTAAAGCGACTTCTTGTATAATCTTAGAAAGTGTAAATAAATAACGAATAGCGGTGTAAATACAGCTTTTTGAGGAGAAAACTTGCAATTCCTCAACAAAATGTATTCAGTCAAACGTCAGTCAATTTAAGATAATGTGATTTAAAACATCCCACCGCTAGGACTTCCGTGACCATGCCATCTATATTGGACAATCACTTTAAGCGTTTTGAATGTTTGTTTTTATTCGCTATGAATAAAATATTCTAAACTACATGTGGAGATTTGAAAAACAACTTGATGAGATTTTGGTTCCGCCATATTAAGGTTACCTTCTCTAACTATAAACGTTATAAGTTTATTCTCTCCAATAACTGTTTTACCTAAATTTTAGTACCCATATATCCATGGTTCATATAACACTGTCGGCACGTTAAAATTTTAAAATCTGTAAATGTAATTCAAAATTTATAAGGTTTATGATCGTGGTAAATGTGTGGAAAATTGCTATGTTTTCCTTGAAATCAAACCACATGTAGAGTCGCTTTTTTAGCGTCCCTATAAGGTCGTAGGAAGTCTAATAAATCTGACGAAAAAACACCTTAATTTATTTTACTTCCCATCCCAACCGGAAATTTGTTATTTATTTGCCAAAAGTTAGAATGACATTGTTTTCTGATTGGACAATAATTCAATCCTTGAATGTGGCATTTCTGGGCTAATGTGTGTATACGTTTGTACGAAATATTTTATATTTGAAGAAAAGTTTCTTATATAATGTTATCGAAATGAGTTGTTTTTATGACAAATGCATTAAAAACTATAATTTTAATTTATTCAAAACGATGTCTTTTTCTTCTTCCCGAACAGAGCGAGATCTCGCGAGAAACGGCGACAACGACATGCAAATTAAACATGGTGACATACTTCCAATTATAATTAATAGAAGGATGTCGCATAATGTTGATTATTAAATCACGCCTGAGATCTTAATTAAAACTCTTCGTCAAGCCAAGATTTCGAAGATGGGTGGAAGCACACAAGCACTGTGGTACTTACCTCAAAATTATCGGGATAAGTACCTTATATTCGCCGACATTGTCATTTAGAGTTAATTAAATTTTGTGGAAAAATTACGAGGTCGCATAGTTATATCGTTATAATCGATTTCCTGCTTTTGGATTGGTACTTAGAGCCATCCTAGTGTGAAAGTTTTAAGACATTGGAGGAAGGCATTGTTAACCACTAAGGCCAATTTTAACTGTACACTTGGCATTTATTTAAAATCATTGGAAAAAAAATAAGAAAATAATGTAGTTAATGTGTCACCTATTAAAAAAAATTACTTTATCTATAGGAAATCTTTCTTTTGAGGATAAAGTTATAATTCACAGTATGTTAACTATACTCAAAGCAATTAAGACAATTATAAGAGTATTAATTTGTAACTATAGGATCCTTCACGCGAGCGCTGTTAAGCACAAGCCTGAAACGCTTTTCCGCGTACTAACATCCAAAATAATTTACACAAGCTCGTATTGCACCATCAGTAGGTAAAATTTTAAAATTTCAAAATCAGAGTTTAAAGTTGTAAAGTGTACACTTATCAGTCTGGCAACATCTAGACCTAAAGATTGTAAGTAGTGATCTAAAGATTGTAGCTTCAAAGAAGTACAGCCTACCTACATGTATTTCTGGTTGCAGTATTGCCGAATTTATGCAAGGTTTGTTTTTCCAGACATACAGTATGTAAAGTTTTTTGTAACTATGTTAGGCGCGACTGCATGCATTTTAATAAAACATCATGTTTATATTTCAGTCATTAAGATACCAAAAAATCAATTATACATGTCTACATAAGGCATAAATTGCGAGGCGAAAACCAGCCAACCGTTTGAACATCTTAAATACAGCAAAACAAATGTACCGCTAAAATTCCCAGAATTAACACGTGTATTAAGATGCACATATAAATGGGAAAAACACTTTGCAATGCTTTTAAAGGCCTTGAAACGCCTATAAAGGAAATGCCTTTGCAAATTTCCATTTACACATGGGAAACAGACCCAGTTAAAACGACATTTATCCATTTGCCTGTCGTGTATGGCAACATGAATTAACAAAATTCCTCGTTACTCATGCAGTAAAACAGTGTGGCAAGCAACATAAAAGTTCCATAAAACATGCTATTAAACCAGAAACAAAGTCTCGAGCAACAATGAGGATCGACTGAGGATTAAAATCTAGTGTATCACTTTTAGTAGGCTAGTATTATTAATTTTATTACGAAAAATGGCCAAGCTAGTGGCCCAATAAATTAGTCTATTCGAAATACAGATTAAGTTTTTACGAATGAAAGCACCTGAAAATTGAAATGCTTAAACTAGTAAAATTCCTGATTTCCTAATTTCAGCTAGTCTTACTTGGTTAATTGGGTATTCAAACCTCCAAAAACTGCAACATTTCCTGTCATCCTAATATCTAGTCCACACCAAAAAAACATTTCCATATAACATGAAACTTGAAATTGTTTCTTGAAATGTTTCAACTGTTATGCATTTTTTGGACACCTTGTTTCACGACTCATGCTGCACCAGATAAGCCAGAAGTGCAACATTTTTGTCATGAAATGTTTCGAGTTTCATATTTCATGAAATTGTTTCCTTGATGTGGAGTAGGCATAACCAGTACTTATAGTATGTAGGCTATGGAGAATAAATTTTAAACGGTTTATAGAAAACTGATGAGTTTCAATGATTTACAATAGCTTATCAGTGAAAGCTGTTAAGTTCCAAATATTTTCTTATTAATACTGTAATTCTTAAGTAATTAATCAGTAAATAAAATAAATTAAGACGTTTAAATTTAAACTTTGCTAATGCAGGATCAAAGTAAAAAAAATCCATAATACAATTTCTTATTGCATTTCGTAAAGGCTGAGAAAGCAATCTTAAATTTAAAAATAACATCATAAATAATTACATGTCTAACAACATACAATAAGGTCCTGCATAAATTTCTAAAACAAAGGAATTAAACTGTATTGTAGATGACTATCGCCTTGAACATTATTTTCAAGATCATTAACAATAAAAAGCTGCATCAGCTATTGGAATCATAGATTTAACAAGGAAATATTCATTCAAGTTCATGCTATATACACTACTTTCTAGCTAGATTTCTGTAAACCTTTGTTTTACTTTAAACAAAAGCTATAGGTCATGTGGTTCCGGGTTCATGCATTTTAAACATAGCCGAACTTTCTTCAAGGCTATATAAGCATGTTAAATTATGGTAAACTAATTTCAAGGATGTGAAATCGTGATTGCATCTCCACGATATTTCTTTGTCGAATCTTATGATTTTATGCATGTATTTCACGTTTTTTAAAATTTTCATAAATTTCAAACTTTACTTTTAAGCATTTCATCACCTTGATAAACCTTAACACACTTCCCCGTTATACAACTACGTGTACATGTATATGTATAAGCTTTAAAAGTCTGATTGCTAGCTTCCTTATAAGCAAAAATACATGTACTGTATGCATTTATGATATCATATGCACAAGTGTATTGTAGTCTATAGCATTTTTTCCAGACGTGAATTATTTATTACCTTTGAATTTGACACTCATTTATAATATTGTGCCACAATTAATGGACAGTACTAAAAATAAAAATATTTTTTTATACAAGGGTTTCTTTATTTTAACTATTGTCACCACGTGACAACAGCGTCGCCTAACATCTTGACAATGATTTGATGAGACATTTTAAAGCTAGTCTACTCCATCCAGCGATCCATCTACTTAGTATATACATGTACACTGTAATATGCATCTTTAATTTCCTTTAAGAATATTTCAAAGCATATTACAAAATTTCCTTAATCTTAATTTCTGCCATCTTTCTTTTATCGTCCAAGTATTCCAAAAGTATATATACTGTATACAGTATTGTACTTGTTAACAGCTTGATTCATTGAGAAGTCATCATGCAATTAAATTAAGCATTCCGATTGTCGGGCTGTTAATTATACTGGAATCTTGATTAAAACAGCTTTCAATCATCACAAACTTAAACCATAAAAACTGTGCTTTTATCAACTTACATAACTCATGAAAAATCTAGATAAAAATACGATTCCTACTATTTTTCAAATAATTAAACCATACCTCGCTACACGGCCGTTTGCTAATTATGGACAAAATTTCGATTTACAGTCTAAATTAGACCATGTATCGACGCATATAAAGCGATATTATATATACATTTACATGCATGTACGCTCGTATATCCCATGCATGAAAGCATACAGGTGTGCATATACCCATGCATATTTCGTTATAGACTGCTTCTATATAACTTGCACTTTGCATTATATATGGTACCTTTAAATTAAACAGTGTAAATGGTATTTGTACAATGTATACTGAAAACTAACTGCAAGAAAGGAAAATGCAACAGACTCCTTTCATTATGTAAATCTCTGCATATAATGTACATGTACATTATGTATCTCTGCAAGAAATTTTGCAGAATTATGGTGGAAAGTTGTTTCATGTTTTTTGTTTTAAGAATTCTGAAAAATTGTTTCTGCGGAAAATGCACTGTGATATTTTTTTGCTCACTTTCTGCTTATTATTTTTGTATGATCATGTACATGTACATGCACAGTGTACAAATAAAATTTCACTTAAATGTAAACTTTTCAGGAACGCACACTGCATCTAAATGTAATTGCTATGAAAAAGCATGTCACCTTAGTGTATTTTAGGAAAAACCATGAATCTCTGAAGAGGAATCCAGGTAAGGCATTGGTGCAATTAGAATGTCGAGTTCACCACCTTTGTTCAATGATGGCCTCCACAAACTGTAAACCTAACGTAGATACAATTTACTTTTAAGCCCAAGCAAAAGTGATTGTTAATCAATAATTGGTTTTTTTTATTGAAATAAAGACAAGTAAAATCGAAGGTTAAGAGCCATGCACAGATGGCGCCTTTTACCTGTTTGAGGGGATTAAACCACCCTTAACTTTATACCTTTCTCATTAATCGTATCCGTGCGTGTCGTCTGCATGCTTCTTACATGTATTTTTAAACAATGAACTGCTATTTGTCCCCTTGACCCAAATCTGCATCGAATGATATTTATTCAATTCGACGTGTTCTTTTCCATTGTTTTAATATCAACTACAGAGAGACCCCCTAAAAACCAGCGGGTTGTTCGGGTACAAACACTTAAACATTCCCCTTTTTTAATAGTTAAAAATGAACCGCGCATCCGAAACGCATTCCTTTATCTGCGTTTTATGACCGCAAATTTGCTTGTATTTCTAGTGTCGCAATTTACAAAAAGAATAAAAGCAAAATTTCCTTGAAATCATTTGGTAGAAAAATGTGCGGTGGTTGACGCGTGCGACCTTTTTATCTGTCCAGCGTTTTGTTTGTTGATTGTTTACACGAGCGATTAGCCATATATATTTAGGTACATGAAAAGTCAAGTAGCATCAACATCCTGGTTTTCATAAATAAATTTGTTAAAGTTTATGAATACATTTCCCCGTATTTATAATGCAATATTCAAATTAAACGATGCAAAACTATTTTTTTACATCGTAAACAATGAAGTAATCCAAATCTGCCTTAATTCATTTTCGTGTGTTTTTCCAACTACAGTTATTTATCATGGTTTGAATTTTTCAAATAATCCGAGTGAATTCAAAAATCTGGAAGCTATAGACTAGAATGCAGACGTTAGTATATAAGACGTTTCCCCGTATTTCTAAAATCCAATACATATTAATTGAAAGTAACCCAAATCGGCCTTTATTTGAAAGACTGTTTTCTCAGAATGGTTTTAATTTCTCAAATAAGTCCGAGAGAACTTAAAAATCTTGATTTAACCTAATTCATAATATTACACATACGCTAATATGTTTTATATTTGAATAAAAGTTATCTTTATGTAGATGCGTTCGTAACACAAACTAAACATTAATTCACTTTGTGATGGTTTCAATATTAACTCACATACAGTACTTGTAACCAAATTTCCAGATAAATAATTTTAAAAAAATACGTTATAATTTAAAAATCAAAGTTATCATTTCACATGTAAATGTATGTGTTAAGTTTGCCAAATCTTGTTTTCTAACAACTCTGTACTTCTCATGTTTTTCAGTTTTGATTTTCAAAATGGGAAATATAATTCTAAGAGTTATACAAATCATGATTCATACACGTACATGTGCATTACATAAAAATCCGTATTACGTTGTTATACAATTCCTATGTTTAATATTTATAGAAAGTAAATTTCGTTTGAACACAAACATTATCCACCATTTAAATGTTCCTAAAATCAGCACATTATAGCCAACATATAGTACTCCAGTCCAGAATTCTCATTCTAGCATAATGTACACTGTACATTATGAAAAACCAATTTGAGAGAACCCTTGACAACAAAAAGCATACATGTGAAGTCACATCAAAAAATCAAAATGTGCTTCTTTAAATAACAAGTTTGATTGCAATTTTTAGTTTTCCATTGCCTCCTTTTTAATACATGTTTTCTCCTGCAATATCAGAGTGCAGTGTCACATTATACATATACTAGTAGAATACAATGACAATAACCAGTTTTCAAGTGGGGGGGGTTCTCAGAGCTTTGTGACGTCATATTTGATCATGGTCTGACTTTTTGTGACTAAGTGTGACATAAGGGGGGGAGGAGGTTCAAAAATCTGCCAAAATCGTGCGACAACAGTTATGGACAACCCCTTTTTGAAAAAAAAAAGCAGTACATGCAGTATGCGAAACGAATTAATTTAAATAAACAATTTAGCGCGATTGGATGAAAGTCTTGTTATCATTTCAAAAATAAACGTAACACAAGTTTGCCAAATCTTGTTTTTCAGACAGTCGTGTTTTCGTTTAGTTTTCAATCGAAAAAAAAAAATGTGAGGATCATCAAATAGCCACGTAAAAATACGTTTGCAGCTTTGTCCAATAGATTGCCACCTATATATGACTCCAGCAATAACAAGATGGGAAAACAAGAGTTATGCATGAACGCTCAAGGAGCAAGTCTGTGACAGCTCATTAAATAATAACGACATCACATCCCTGAAAATCTAGGCCTACTTTTGAAACTAATCACAAATAGGTTCAGGAAAGAAAAGACAAAAAATAAGGGGAGAAAACAACGATATCAACTATTGGACGAATCCTCAGTGTCTTCTTTAATCAAATCCTATTTTGTTATTCGTTGCAAGTGTCTTCCTGCTTTTCTTCATAATTAATAAATCAGAGTCGATCCGCTATTAATTATTGTTTGTAGATGAGCTTAATTAAACGTTAGGGAATTTTATATCAGATTAAAGTTGGTACGCATGCGTCAAAGGCCTTATCTCAGGTATTCCAGCTATAATTATAGCATGCGACTACATGTACATGTACATGTATAAAGAAGATAAATTTAAGAGCATTATAGGGATATAAATAAAAAACAGCAGTGTCTAAAATACAATAACCCAAGCAAAAAATGTCTTGTGGTAACAGAAAAACTAATAAGATTATATGGAGCATGCTAATGAGACTAGTCAAGACAAGCAATGGGACCAAATGAGACCCCAATATCAATGGGATTTTACTCAATGGAATTATACATGTATATGGCATGATAAGATCCCAATGAAATTAAAACACTTTCAACAACCCTGCATGTACATGTATAATTATCACATGGGTGTCTCCGAGGCGAAAATCTCCGAGGGAATTTTGACCGTTGTCCTGAGCGAAGCGAGGGACTTATTTCAAAGTTCTCGAGGTATTGTGTTTTTCAGACACAACCTTAACCCATGTGATAAAAAACATACATACCGATATACGGTTTTTTCCTTTGATCGAGGGGGTGTTTGCCTTGCTAAATTACATATTAGTTTTCATGTAATAAAATTCATTGACTTTGGAATTCGAAGAGTAATTAAAACGTGCATGAAAAGAAATTTGCATATTCTTAGACCATGTGACACTAGGGGGTCATGCAAAAAG
>JAQGCC010002680.1:0-17564 GCA_034698905.1 Xestoiulus laeticollis | reverse complement strand
ATCATGATTAGATCGCTAGATATTATTATTTAAAGGTTTATTTCTAATGTGGTTCTGTGTTAAAATCGTGTTTCTATACCCTACAAAAAAATGCAACTTACTACCACAAGGGGGTGTTGCACGTAACGCGGATCTTGTCCATTACAGTAGAACCTGTCTAAAAGCATTCTCTTGGTATTAGTGAAAAATATGCTTTTAGACAGGTTCTCTCCATCTAAAGACCCTCTCTCAAATTAGGTGCACATGTTTAAAGCCTTAAAGCCCATGCTCAAAATTGTGCCATTTTGTTTTTCACTTATAATATAGGGCTGCTCCAAGATGGCTTGGAGGTAAAATAATCCTAATGTCACTGGTGAATACCTAATTTACGAAGGAATTAGAAGGTATAGGGCGTTTCTGACCTCTGATTTGGGGGTTTTCTTTAACCTATACAGACCTAGGGCCAACACATTCCCAGTACTAAAGAAACCAGAATAGTCATCCACAAATGTAGGCTACGGTACGTGTAGGAAAAAGGGATCGTCCCCAAAGTCGCCAATCGCAGCCCTTTTTTGTTATCTTCGAATCGAGGCCGAAACCTGAACGGTGTTCAATGGTGTGTGGGCTGAAAATTATTGGCGACTCAGCACAATCTCCCTCCGTCGTGGTTTTTTCCCTTCGGCCTCCCTTCCTAAAATAAGTCCCCTCCGACCCCTGGCGGCTGCTAGTTTCTGGGGTGACCCTCTCCCCCATTCCCCATGTTTCACTGGGTGCTCCCGAGCGTGGCTGTCACAGTCGTTTCCGCAACGTTAATTAGCTCGCAGGCAGAGGCGGCACATTTGCGGGGGGAAGAGCGAGGGGTCGAGGGGGGCGGGAAGGTGTCTGGCACCGCTGCCCCCCTCCCTCCCACTCCCCACTCACCCTGGCATCCTCCACGTACGCGACATCCGTTAAAACTATTGACAGGTTTGCTGAACGATGTGCGGGAGCCCCGATTCCTACGAAATGGACGCGATCTAGACGTTTTGGTGCGAGGGACATTCCCAGAAAGTCTTAAAGGGGAATTGCTATATCCATTAGGCTAGCTAGTGCCCAAAATAATTTGCATCCTTTGCGGTGGTCGTGGAACTTCTTGGTTTGGGATCAGCCTAATCTTGCTGAAATCACGTTTATGAAATAAATCAGCGATATAACGGTGTATATGGGGAAACGTATTGCCTAGATTTTCGTCACATTATGACAATGTAAACAACTTGCAATGCTAATACATGGCTCCCATAGAAATGAAATTGTCAACTTCACTTGACTATTTCAACAACTGAAAATTCAAAAATATGACAATCATACTGCATGTACAATTGTACAGTGTATACTATAGCAACTTTTTGCTAAAAAATTGTTTACAACAATTTACAAGAAGCAAATGAACAAATTTAATTCGTTGCAAATGAAGCACATAAAAGATTATTAAAACAGTATTTTTCCTTGTGACTTCTGAGTAGAAAAGAAGCAAAACATTAAAATTTGAGGATGTTAGAGAATATAAGTGCCAGTAAATAGTTGCACAAGTATACACAAATGTCTGTATGCGGTTAAAAAGCATGTAAAAACATGTCAATTTGTATATTAACGTATATTGATGTTAAAAAGTTATAAGGAAACTTCCCCATTTCTATGGTTGCTGCATGCATGGGATGGTCGAACTTTTTCAAAATATAAGCGATTTCACCTAACTTTTTCAAAATAGAGCAATTTCCCCTAATTTTTGTAAAAAAATAGCAATTTCCCCTAATTTTTGTAAAATCAAGCAATTTCCCCTTATTATTCCAGGCTTATCCAATTTCCCTGAATTTTACAGGAGTGTGAGAGCCCTGTAATGTTTTCAGTCAGACAAAGGTTTCATCACTTCCCATCTTTCCATATCAAAGATTCTGTGTTCTTCGATATATGTAAGCAAAACAACTTTCGGTGATGCAAAACAGCACATCATTGTAATTTTTTTAACTTTTTGCTTCACCAAAGAACGTGAATTGAAAACTTTTTACGTTGTTGTATGCTGAGAATGCTGTCAGTCATCACGGACTTGCATATGATGAAAATATTCAAAATACGGTATACGCTAAAATAGTTTGTAGTCGATGATGAAACGATCGAAAACTGCGTTTTACGTTTACAAAACATTAGGTCGTAAATTACGCCAAACCAGTTCATGATGAGGGCATGTTAAAGGTTAGAAATTGATTTATCGAAGCTTCGTGACAGACTCATATGCCTCTCTTTACAAGCCGATTTTTTACTTATTCATAACATGTTGAAATTTTAAAATTTTCGTAATTTTATAGACAATACGGTTCGGATGGCTGTAACAAGTATTATTTTTTAACGTAACACTCCTATTTGAATTACCAGCCTTGCAGAATTACCAGTACTTTGAATTGGCATCATTGACAATTACCAGTACTTTGCACCAAACATTAGAGGAAACACGTGTGATACTGTAATGCGCATGTATACATGTACATGCATATGGAATATGGTATGAGGACTTATGCATATAATTTAGTTCAAATAGAAAGCAAATGAAATTACATTTTTGAATTATTTCCATTTGCTAATCAACTGTAAATTTACAGTTCTATACTTAAAAACTTTAAGTTAAAATAAAATGTTACAATTTTATTTAGTATACATGTATATAGATTACTGATTATTCTATAGTTAAATTACATTTTTGAATTATTTCCATTTGCTAATCAATTGTAAATTTGCAGTTCTATACTTAAAAACTTTAAAGTTAAAATAAATGTTACTATTTTATTTAGTATAGATTGCTGATTATTCTATAGTTAGATGGAATAGCCTGAATAAAATTTAATCTAATGGTATCTTTAAAACAAGGATCGTATTCCATTAAAAACAAATTGAAAACATCCAATACTTCTATCCCAATTATTTTTAAATAATTCGCTATCGTCGGTGTTAAAAAATCCAAATGAAATTAATTTACATCCCATATAGTCAGCATGAAAATGCCATAAACAGTATGTAATCGGCATAACTGAAACTGCATATTTATTTGTAAATGTTTTTATTGCAGTCATTTTCCACATTTAACTGCGTACTAAAACAATAACATCATTTTGATGATCTTTCTTAGCACTGAAGAGTTATCATATTTTGATCTTAATGTTTCTTCAATGAATTGCCCTATAAATCTGCAACCATACAATGGCAATTGCTCACTAAAGAACCATCCCATCCCTTCTTATTGAGGTTGTTTTTGGAGGCTATTGAGGAGGTTTTGAAAGAGGCATTTTTAGTGAAATATGCACTTTGTTTTGTAACTTAACCGTCGCTGTTTAGCTTGTTAACATCACGGCTTCCACGAAATGTTTACAAACGTAGCAAAAATGTGCGAGTGACCAAAAGCCAGTTCGAGAACCCAATTAATCGATCTACACCTAAACAGGGGCTGACGGTTAGGAGGAGAGGGTAAGAAAAGAGGGTGGGAGGGAGATAAGGTCCAGGGGTTAGTAAGGGAAGGGCCGTAAGGGCGAATGACCAAATAGGGGGTTGGCGATGGGCAAAAAGGGGGGATATGTAAGAGGAAGGCATGGAGGAGAAAGATAATGATGGCACCAGCTAATGGACAATGGTCAATCTAGGAGAAGGAATGTCGGATGGGGGCCTAAGAAACAAAAAGATATACGGCACGCTTGGGCGACCGCTGGCCTTCTTAGCAATCCGAGGAAAATCATGCTGGTGCCAAACCGGGTTTGAAGAAGGAGAAAAAAAAAAAAAAGCGGAAAGTTGCTGGAGATGCATCCGTCGGAATCTTCTCGTGTTTTCGCAAGAATTTACCGAATTTCTCGAGATTAAAAAATAAATAAATGAACGAGGCGGTGATCAGGAATTGCTTTCCTGTCGCCATCACTGAACATCGAGAGGACTTTGAAGCTCTCTTTCCTTGTTGTTTGAATGTGGTCGATTTTCAACAGGAAGTTAAAAGACATAAGGATCGAAACCACATCCTCAAGTATAGCGATGCTTACTATATGACAACGGGAGCATGTGCGTCACCGTTAAGTTAATTTTACATTAGAACCTCTCTTAGCTAATCCAACGGGGCAGTTTAAAATATTAGCTATTAGAGGTTATTAGGTAAGAGGGGTTATCATTTTGAAGTTTTTAATTAATAAGATTCTTCAATGTATCTGAAAACAATGCATCTAATTGTTGTACACACTGTAACTGCTAATTCGCAATAACTTATGCAGTTTAATGCAGGAAGTGAGTAATCCCATAGGGGAAATTCTTTTGTTACAATGTAGTACGTCTCTAAGTTTATTTCTACTTGTGTGCACATTATACTCAGAAGCAGTGCACGTATTATCACGTGTGAACATGGGATGTTACATTATCTCATACAATGACATTTTTCACAGGTGAAATGATGCCAATATTTCGCGTCATTTAGCCGTATGTGGCGCCACCGTCGAATATGCAACTTTTGTAAGCATTCGAAGAGTCAACCATATTACACAGATGTGCATCAGTATGATTTTTATAAAAAAAAATCGTCATTGCCGTGGCTAATCATGCGTTAAAGAGTCAAATTGACTTTTAGTAGGATATTACAATAGGCGATTTATATTTCATGATTGCGCAATTTTATTGTCAAACACGGTGAACGCAATCGCAGAGAATCATGAACTTGTCCAAAAACCGATATAAAAGTACGTTTACAGTTTTTTAAACAGCGAATCAATTTGTTCTAAAAGCTTAATGCTAAACAATGGCTTATCATGTTTTCAGTAAATAATTGGGTTTACGGATGTCATAAATGAAAATTGCTTATTTTATTGAATCCCAACATCATTGAACATTTAGTACTTAAGCCAAATTGTCCATTTTATCTTGTAAAGTTGTAAACACTTAATAAGAATTGAGCAATGTTGTAGTCATAAGCATGGCTTCATTGTATAGTTATTTTAACATAACTTTAATGTTCCCAATATTAATTTGCAATTATGATACTGATTGAATTAGAATGCTATTGCAATGCATGTACATTGTTCTAAATCATTTTCAATTATGAGTCGACCATACGTTAACAATAAATAGCGGGGAAGGGATCTTTATGACGGTTTGATTATACTGAATACATAAAGTATAACCTATACATATGGCAATCTCCAGATTTATTAAATGTAACTAATGCTAATGTACAGTACGAGCTCGTAGGCTATAGTCAATGTATTCTATAATTAACAGTCAATGGCTGTTTTACGAATGGTCACTTGTCCTTCAGGGAAAATCCATAAATGACGTCTCCCAATTATAACGATTGTTATACCATTTCAGAGTATAGGGTTATACATGTATTCATGTACATTGATGTGAAACTGGTAAAAATATTTGAATTCAAAGTTGCTTCAAAATATTGTTACGACTTACAGCTACATGTATAGTGACATTTTCCAGTTGGTGTACCACAAAAGTAGAAATTCCACCTACATGTATAGTTACTAAGTTCCGCTATATGACGTACATTAATGTTTTAAAAAACCGATTGGCTTCAGATAGCATTTTAAAGGTACGCTACAATCTTATAATACTCTTCCTACTTTTCCTACGGGTTTCTGCATGAGAAAACTGTATTGAGAAGTTCAAAGATTTTTCAATTAAGCCATTTTAATAAGATTTGGTTGAAATTGCAGTTGACTTCCTCGTATTCACTCTGGAAATACACTAGAAATTTCCTTTTACATAAATTTATATTTGATTAAAAAATTTCTCAAAAATTCATATAATGTACATGTACACTGTACATTACATTTCTAATTAACCCATTTATTTTAATGTACTTGGAATAGTTTTGGTATTTTAACTATGGGCCTATTGTATTCACCCTGGATTAACCCTAATTATCAAGACTTTAAATTCTACACAATATTTCTTTAAAACAGAAAAAATGTCTGTTTGGTTGTATTATGAGGTTTGTTTGTGTTGTCAGTTTGACACCTGAACATGGTGAGAGGGTCAACAAGCTTTTATTTAAGCAATGTTTTATGACAAAATAATTGTTATTTTCTTTATATTAATTATAAATATTCATAACCAACTTTTTTATTTATGTATAAATTGTGGGAAAAATATGTAACGGTATATTATGCAACATGTGCATTGTTGCTATGTATGAATGTTGTATTCTAGTGACCAGTGCATTTAAAAAGCAGGTATTCTTAAAGAAATTTCTGTTATAAATTCACATTGACATCAACGAGATGGATCACCGAACGATGTTAAAGTCTATACACGCTTGAAAGGATGAAATCGAATACAGTATATACATGTATATCATCCTTCACGGAATCTTTCAAGGAGCTCGACTTATAAACTTGCCCTTATGGTACATTTCGCAAATCCTATTTAATTAGTCATTACACATGAGTCACATACCAAACGAATGTCCTTCAGGTTAAGGGTCATGGAAATGCGACCATTAAAGACAATCTTATAATAGCATTTACAAGTTTTAAATTTCTGATCCGAGAAGCAGAAGAAAACGTGAATATTATGCGAAACAGCATTGTCTTCGGTGTTATTTGGAATTTGAAGCACCCTATCTGAACTATGCATGTACATGTACATGAATGTTAATATTTTCTTGAGTGTAAGCAAGTCACATACAGTGTATAATGTACAAATTAGGAAATCCAATATCATCCCATTCACTACCATGCATGTACAGCTGTATACATGGTAATAAAATGTTCTCAAAGACTATTTGGACATTCAGGTTTAGGCGGTATTGTGTCCTTAAGCTTCAATTACAACAGGTTTGAAAAATGCCATTATGGAGTTTAGTGCAAATTACTACATGTGAATGACAAGTTTCCCTCTCCCTCTGTATACTCTCATTAAAAAATGCCATCAGCTTGATGACGTCAACCAGGATTCCCATAGAGATGATACCTTCAACTTATCAGTTTTTGAAACAATGCTGAAGCTTAATCTGCAAGTAACGTTTTGTCGTCAGTCTTGCATGATCATGACAACAGAACGATCACTGACGACCTTTGATGATCACTGACAATATATACATGTACATGTATACTACTAGGCTTTAAGCCTTCAGTGATCATACTAGGTCGTCAATAATCGTTTTGTTGTCATGATCATGCAAGACTGACGAGAAAACGTTACTTGTAGAGCATGTTTTTAGCACTCAAAGAAGTTACTTTAAAGCGCAAATTACAATCTTGGTATCACACAAACTACTATTAAAAGTTTTTTGTTTGTTTTCACATTATTCACAGTTGTACATGCACATAGGCAAAAACATTCTTTGGTGAAAAATTCTCGATTTTATCAAATAATGAGTTATTAGCGGAAATCCCCATTTCAATACAGTAGATGCAGAAGAGTTGTCGGCTTTTCCTGAATCACTTTCTCCTAACTAATCCAGATCTATCCAATTTCCCTGACAATCCCAGGTTTTCTAGATCTGTTGCAACACTGTCAATCTATTCTCAATGTATCATAAAATAGTCCGAAATGCCTCTGCCAGATGACACGACCTCGTTTATGAATTGTCCCTACTTGTGCCGTCAGGCCCCCCCCCAACCATCGACCTTCGCCCATGGCGTGCATCTGTCAACCTCGCAACACCCGTCCCCTCGGGTCCTCCCAGCACCACCCGCGAAGCACGTGTTCGTCTTTGGATGTATTTTGGGAACACGCACAGTGACGGCGACCAAATTGTTGACACGTCGCCATGGGAACGGGGAAGGGGGTGGGGGAGCATCCTCCCCCCCCCCTCACATCCAGCAAATTCTCCTCCCCCCTCCCCCGCCGTCCAATCGATGATGGCGGCCGCCAGTTGGCCTGCGGGTGAGACGGAGGCCAGTTGCACGTGACCAATGGCCATTGTTGGCCGCACGCCTGACTGCCGCCGACGCCGTCACTTTTATTGGACAAACAAGGGGAAAAGGAAAATCGAAGCTCTGACCCGCTTGACCCACATTCATTACGGGCAGTAAAAAAAAAGGTTGGGGGCCCAATTGACCCCTACACGGAATGAAGGGGCGTCCGTCAAGTCCGGAGGGGCACTTGACGGGTGACCCTTCTTCGGACCGAGGTCTTGGAAGGAAAAGGGAGTGGTGCGAGGTTAGCTATAGGTTTTTTTTTATCACTGCATGGCAAAGCCGTCACGCTTCGTAAGGGCCTGGGGAAAATGGAGATTTACGAGTTTCCTTTTTCTGGGAAAAAAGAAGAACGGTGTTTTTTTTTTGGCTTTTTTTTTTTACCCGGCAGCGACGACGGCAATTTTAGCCGAGGTTCTGAATTGATCACATGTACAGCGAGGAAATTTCGCTTTTGCAATCACGCGATATGAGAAAAAGTTTTCAAAAACCATATTTGAGATTTGAATTTCCCGCCATTTTTATCTTAATATTTCATAAGTTGTCGTTCATAATCGAAATCGTTAGGACCGTTGTCGTTTGGGGTCGCATAAGGACGCTTGGGTAACGGAGGTTTAGGGCGGGGATAAAGGGAGTGACAATAGTGGAAAATTTGGGAAAAAAACAAAACATAAATATGGTTATTTCCGAACATTCATAATTCAAAATGGCGGCGCGTTGTTGACCCTTTTTTTTACGGCACGTGTTGTAAACAAATAAAGGTATTTCACGTAAAAGATACAAGCGAATTTGTTTAGATTTCAAATCGGTTGAAAAAAGATATCCGTGTGGATGACTAAACGCTAGTTTCCGCCCGTATTTTTCGAAATAATCATCGAAAGGCTTAAAAATTGGAAATTCAAAATGGCGGCGGCGGACAGCCATGTCGGATTTGGAATCATCGATTTTCGATCCAGCAAGTTCGACGAAGTAAACGAAAAGATAGAAGAAAAAAAAAAAAAAGAATCTTGTTGTGGACTCACCACGGGGGAGCTAATTCGACATCCGTCGCAGTCACAGATGGGCGGATGTACGGCTAAAATCCCTTTGGCCAACAGAAGTTTCATACTTTTGCCTTGGTGTCGTATCGATCGTTTCCAATCCTTTGCCGTTTCCCGTCCACTCACGTATTGGAATTCGTTAGGGGTGAGCCACATGTTATTGTGTAAAATACAAGGTCCTTTGCTACCCTGACACAGCTTGTGCAGGTAAAGTACGCCACGGTTCTTGCCACACTCGACATCCAAAGTCGCTTGACCATCTTGGTAGACCGGCTTCAGGTAGTCCTCGTAGGTCCTCATGTCCGGCCGGTTGCTGGTACTGCTGCCGCTGGTCAGTCGTGACCTGCCCTCGTCGTCCATGTCGACCCTCCTATGGCGCTTACTGACGACTGCTGCCTGTGCTTTGACCAATCTCTCGTTGGACCTTCTGCCTGACCACATGGCGAGGCCGTTGCAACCTCTTCCGTCGCTGCCGGGGTCAATGTGGGGCGTCAGTCGTCGCTTCCAGTTGCCCATGGCGGGGTAGAGGTCGAGTACCCTAATGGACGCCGCAGACGCATTTCCCAATGGCCACTGGGGAACGCTACCCAACGACGTCACCCCTGCAGAGGGACATCCCTCCGGCCAGCTCATCCGCCGGTCAAGCGATCATAAAATCCTGTCTGACGGCGATTGATTAACGGGATTGTGTGGGGGGGAGAAAGCCGGTTAGGTACTGTCATAAAATCCTGTGCAGTAGAGGATCGATTATCCGGAAACTATGGGTCGATGTGGGCATAAAATATATTTTCCACCCTGGAAACCCCGGGTTGGGTGTGGTTAAGCAATCCGTCCAATCGGAGATCGATTATCCGGAAACACCGGATTCGATTAAGGGAATTCCGGGTTCGCACAAGAGAAGATCGATTATCCGGAAACCCTGGGTTCGCACAAGTAGAAGATTGATTATCCGGAAACACTGGGTTCGCACAAGAGAAGATCGATTATCCGGAAACCCTGGGTTCGCACAAGAGAAGATTGATTATCAAGGTTCGATGAAGTCATAAAATTCCGTCCACCCGACAATTGATTACCCTGGCAACCCCGGGTTCGTTTCTGCAAATCCGTCCAATAATAGATCGATTATCCGGAAAGCCCGAAGTTCGACGATCGATTATCCGGGGAAGACTCTGGGTTCGATGAGGTCGTGAAATGCCGTCAAATCGACAATTGATTATCCTTGAAACCCCGGGTTCGGTAAGGTTATGAAATTAGGAGATCGATTATCCGGGTTCAGCTAAGCGATCATATTAGCAAATCCATCAATAGTTCGATTATCCGAGGTCGGAAGGCTACCCTCGAAACGTCGTTTATCCGGAAATTGATTATCCGGGTCATAAAATCCTGTCCACTCGACGATCGATTATCCGGGAGAGCAGCAGTCATAAAATCCCGTCCGCCGACAATTGATTATCGGCCTTCGGTAGCTGGGGAAACTAGGTTTGGTCACCCTCCTTGCCTGAGGGGTCAGGTCCAGTGTGTCTTGCGTGGACCCTTAGCACGTGTTCTAAAGGCGTTTGCGCTGGCGACTGAGAAAATCCGTCCTCATTGGCCGACCCTCGTCGCCCTAATGCTATTTCTAGCTGCTCGGCGGCTCCATCGCCGTAATTGCGCAAAAAAAACGCAAAAAAAAAAAAAAAGTACCGCCACCGTTGAGAGCGCCACGGCTGCACGGATCAGCGGCTCCTCGTGTCCATTTTCAGCCACTCCTCTTTTTGCCCTCCCCTTTTTGCCCCTGTCGTGGTTTATCCCCACGGCTGTCGAGGGCGCTGATGCGTTCGGATATGAAGCAACGGCTCGGGGATCAGGCACCGGGAAAGGATGGGTGGGGGACCGTGTCAGGCGCCACCTACGGAAACACGTCAAAAGCGACCGGAAAAAATACGGCCTTCCGAACTCATAAAGTCTGTCTTCCACGGGTTTTGAACGGATGAATGAATGATGAGGCATCTCTTCTCTGAAAATGCAAGCCTATATTCTTAGCATCTGCATCTTTTGGTGTTGTATTCCTGCTTGATCAGATGTTTAAAACTTTTTAAGAGACAGACTTTATGGAACGCCGGAGATTTTCCTGTCACGTGTCATGTGGTTTTCCTGTCCAGTGCCCTCTGGTGGCATGTTAACCTTGAATGTTGCAGTATACAACAATGGAATAGGAACCTGGAACTATACATAAGCCATTGGAGGGTGCTGCAAAGAATTAAAGCCATCTACTATAGGTTTCTCAAACTTTTTTATGATTTTTTGAGTGATGATCTCTAAAGCCTGGTCTACTGGTAACATTTTGTCTTCAGTTTTGCATAATCACGACGACAAAGTGATCACTGATGGACTTTATGTTCACTGACGATAAAACGCTATATACAGATCAGGCTTAAGCCCCAGAGGCCACACTAGGCTGGAAACGCGCGTTTGACTAAACTCAAACAAGGCTATAAATTTAAAAAGAATTTGTGCACGAGATATCAATGTGCTAATTTTATAATTCTAGAATTTAAAATAAATTCAATGCCCTGTTTGAGGCTAGCCAAACGCGCGTTTCCAGCCTAGTGTGACCTGGGGCTAAAGCCTATTTCAGAGGTTGTCAGTGACAAAACGTTATACGAGTACATCAGGCTTAAGATCACTCACAGACCTTTTAAAATTAACCACAATTAACATATACAGATATAGAATATTGTTACTAAAACATTTTTGACTATCAATTATTGGATTATTGAACTTCTCCATGGGGCGTACATGTAGCATCCATTCATGGCAATAATCTCAAATAGCCCAATGTGCATACATGTACATGTACGTCAAAATTCTCCATTAAACAGAATATCTTACCTGCAAAATTTTGTATAACATTTTAAAACTTATCTGCTTATTTTTTAAGAAAGGATACAGGGAAACCTGTGAATGGCTAACCTCTAAATGGCGATGACCCTCGAAATAGAGATAACTCACAGTCGGTCTCAGCGGTTGGTGCTATTCACAGGTTTCACTGCACATTTTACGTTATAAAATATTTTGGATTCTTTTTATGTTTATTTCATTTTTTAAAATTATTGGAGGAATAGTAGGCCTATAAGAAATTGGGATCACATCATTTCAAGTGGGGAAAAGAAAATGTTGTAAGCATCTAAATGACGAATTTCGTCGAATTGTTTGTATTTGAGGGTATAAGGGCCGACGATTTCCAGACTGGTGTCAACACAATATTATTGTTTCACATTTATATAATGGAATGATCTTTGATCCTAAATAGATTTCATCACGGACGCCATCACGTGAGATTCTCTGATTTTGCTCAATCGGCCACGAAGGAACAAAATGGCGACTAGAATCCTATACTTGACAAATGACCCATTTCTTTATCCGGGCACCCGGATAAAGAACGTGCTATCTACTGTATAATGCATTTTGTTTTGTGCACCCACTAGTACAGTATTGAGAGGTGCCTCTCTCTAAGAATTTCTAATCAGTCAAATGAGTCAAATGGGCTCAACAGAAACCAAATTCTCATGGGGTGTGTAACCTACACAGCTTAGTGAATTGGCCTTATTCCAATTGAACTCATCCTTGCTGACAGAACGAAGGTCTTTTCTAGCGCCACAGTTCATTAAAAGATATTTTGCTCCGTCATATATAGTGGACCATATTTGCCATGAAAATAGAGGGATTGACAGGTTTCCTTTAATCTTGACGACATTGGCAGCACTGGTTTTTTGCCAATGCGCATGCGTGGGGACGACGTTAATGGGTTTGTGGTTGAGATGAGACGACAATTACATTAGTTTAACGTGATACCTTAACGTCTTTGAGGAGCATAACGATTTTTACGGCGCATAACTTATTGATGCGCATGCGTAATAGTGTGTTTATCGTTCTCGTTAAGATTAAAGGAAACCTGCCAATCCCTCTATTAACTAAAGAATGATGATCAATCTTATTAACTCAATTCAATTCGTTAGCCTGCAGTCAGCATGTAATATGCCATGTGGCAGGGGGCAAAGTGCCAGATTTTTAAGGAAAAGAGTATACGGTAAAAACACTTAAGGTAAAAACAGCGTAGAGCATGGAGAATGGCATGTCTTTGAAATGCAGCGCTTGGATTGGTTTCCCGATGGCGGAAATTTCCGATTGCCCGATCGAAACGCTGAGCTGTCAAAGGTCATGCTATTCCATGCTCTATATGCTGTTTTTCCCTTATTTTCATTTCTGGGCCAATGTTGAAGAACTTTGAATATAACACCCGAGCCCTAAACAACCATGAAGAATTACATGTATATGATGAAATTAGACAGGTTCCATTGTTCATAAGTTGTTATATGCTCTCAAGGAGTTTTCAGTTTTTCTTAGCAAAATTACATGAAATGCTGAATTAATTACTTACACTCTAAAAATAGGTTCTTTAAAGAACCCATGCATAAAAAGGTTTAAATTATAGAACCTTAACAGGTACATTTAGGAACCAGTAGAGGTTAAATTTATAGAACGCTGTGATATAGAACGGTGTGATATAGAACATTTGTAAAGGTTCAATTCATATCGCCGTGAAAAGTTTCAGTTAAGAACCTTACTAGAGGTTCAATTTATAGAACCTTTCTGGGGGTTCTTCGTAGAACCTTAAAAGGTTCTGCTGGTACAGCTTTTTTTTAAAGTGTATATGACGTACATGTACATGTACGTCTTTCGTCCATGGAATTACAAAATGCACCTTTGAAGAGATCTGTGCATTGTTTGCAATGGACCTGGCTATGTGTAAAATTGATATTCTACAAACTAATCATCCCAGTTCAGCATTCTTGGTGCCATATGAGCAATTTGCCAGCAATGACATATTGGCCGCGGCCATGTTGTACATGCATAATTGCCATGCAAAAGGCTAGTATACGCACCAGAAGAGAACTGAACCGGAATGAGGCTAATTAGCTGTATTCAGATTTCGCACCGTCCGGTGGCAGTTGAAGACGAAACGAGCAGTCGTTTATTGGTCATGACCTTTTGGCAAAATTTAATTCATTCTTATTTTTGACGAATATTTTGTGCTGGTTGAAATTTCGCATTTTTCCGATACATGTAGAGAATTCTGAATGACTCAAAATAGAAAACTCAGATATATAGCTGAGCACTTTGAAAATTGAGCACTTGTGCCATGCATGCGCAATACCACTGGTTCGAAAAATTGAAGTGCTCAACTGAGCAGATCTCAGGTCCACTTAGTTGTGCTGGAAAAAATTTCGAACGAGTAGTATTGCGCATGCATGGCACAAGTGCTCAATTTTCAATGCGCTTAAGTGTCCAGGAGTGCTCAACTATCTGAGTTTCCCTACTGTATCATTTTTAGTTTTTTGAATCTGAAAATTTTTTAAGGATAAACTGAGCATATGTGCACATATTTGAACTATTTCAGAAAACTTCATGTCTTATTGTACCGTCTTTCTATATTCTTGTACAGCTAGTTGAATACATGTAGTCGAACAGTTGAAACATCCACTCTTTCCGGATTAATGTCACCAAACAATAGAAACATCAGAGGCATTACCTCTTTTCTCATTAAGTCAATATCCGCACGCTAATCTGTTGCAATAGACTATGCAGGATTATTAACTTTCCATTTTATTAAAATTCCATTTCTTAAAAGTGGCCCATGCACACGGTCTCACCGGCGGGTATGCGGAGCGAACCGTTGGTTTTATTTTAAATCTGATTGTTTTTTTTTTAATTCTCAAAAATGGGCGGGGGGACGCGTCCAATTTAAAAAAAGCCTAAGGGTTCACGCCGCATACTCACCTGTGAGACCGTGTGCATTGGCCCTATTTAAGGTGTTTTTGCTTTTAAGAGTAAGCCCATTGATTCTAATCGGCTGTCACACATGCACTACTTCCATTAGAAGCAATGGAAGTGATGACGGGCCTATTGGTTTATGTGACTCGATCCCCCAGAGGGTTCTAAGGATATTTTTATGCATACAGTATACCGGTATAGGAAATTACAATATGTTCTTTATGAATAACATTATCCTGTAGATATAACAAAAAATACCAATTGATATCCACAATTTTACCTGAAAAAAATTTTTTATTGAAGATAATCTGAAGCAGAATTTCTATCTAAAACTGCAATTTGCTTTCTAGTATGATTTTATCATCTGCAGGTAAAAACGTTACCTTAACATAGCTATAGCATTATCTGTAAGAATAAGAAGAGAACAAAATCTAACTAAAGCAATTTGAGTAAAATTCATTGTTTGTAGGTTTTTTGCTCCATGACAATGCAGTCACACATTTTTTATAGAAGGCTGACTTATAGGTTTACGGAAGACTGACCCCACATTTCATTTCACGGTTAGGACACTTTTTTCGTCATGCTTTCGTAAAAAAATACTGAGCTTTATAGTGAAGTGACCGATATTGGCTTTCTTTTTTAAACTCTTTTTTCTACGAAGGCAATGTTACTACAATTGTATATATAACTTGAGTACCCCTTTAGTTTCGTCGCCATTTTATATGTATTAGTGTTGAAATATAAATGAGCATTAGAAAGTATATACATGTATGTTACTTTTTAGAATTTAGTCTTGGATTAGGTACAATGTATTAATAAATGTAACACAATTGTATTTTACATTGTAAGGATAACAATAATAACCGCGTTTTATTATTAATCGTTTATATTGCAGATTGTATGCTGGTATTACATGCTTTATTTTTATTTTCCATTATTTTTCAAAGGCTCTTCTTTTATGATATCTTCTTGCCAATGTAGGGTATTAATTGAATGCATTTGGGAAAGGGTACACTCCTGGAACTTTTCGAAACCCTGTTTATCTTGACTTGTGACTTTGCACTGATTTCTACATTTGTTTCTAGGCTAATGCCGGAATAGTTCCCTGACGTGCATGTTCTTGTTCCCTATAAGATCGTGGGCGTCGTTAAATAAAACGCAAATATTAATAAATAAACAAACACTCTGCTGAAAACGATTCAAAATGCAACACAAATGAACATTGAAACACATTACCTGTGCATCAGGTGCGAGAGAATACAACTTGTATACATGTATACACTATGTATATAGCAGTCAAGCCTGTTGAATCATGAATTCATGAGATGTCCTCAGTGGTTTGATGCAAGCCACTGGCCTTTACTAATAAATGATGTTCACCAATTGGCCACAGTCGAAAGATTTTTTTATTGATGTGACCTACCTTCCACCGTGATTCTCTAAATGCAAAAGAGTTCAGAGAAGCCATTCTGGAGAATTGTGAAGTTGTGTTACGTTTACTTTCCTTATTGTATTCTACAAATGCAGATATATATATATTGGCTTGCAAGTTAGATTTTTAACATTGATTTTTAGCACATACATGTATATAATAATCACAAATGCTAAAAATCTAACTTGCAAGCCATTGTTTTTATAATTGCAATGTGTTCAGGTTTATTGGGACTTATTGTTATATGCAGAAAAAAAATGTACTAACATTTTACTAAGGCACACATGATTTTTTAAATTGTCATCAATATTGATTGCATGGTTTTCATCCACAAAATCTGTATTTTTCATCGTATAACGTTCAAACATTATTGTTGGATTCATATTCATTTTTGTGATTTATAATGGTCTTTTGTTACAATTTAACGGCATCTTGTTCCAAATAAACAAGGAAAAGAAATACAGTTTTTAAGTTTAACGTATTTATATTTTTGTATCGTGGAGTTTTAACAACAAAAATCGCATACTAAATTCACTTGCTGTCCTTGTTTCACTCTATACTTTAGAACTCCGTTACTTTAAGTTAGTTACTTTTCAATAAGATCAAACTTGGGTATCTAAGAGTAAATGAAATCAGTTCAAAAATTCCAAATGGTTTATCTCACGTGACAGATCAATCCAGAGAACCAAATGCGTTAATTGGATTACTGAAATTTATGGAGGTCAAGCTCGTTAAATGATGATGGCTAAGACCTTCTTCCCACCAACGTTGATGTAGATCAACTGATGTGTATCAAGAAAACTTTTTCGTGTTAATTCGTATACTGTGCCCTGTATACTATAGGTCATGTGACCAGTTTAACTGAGTTCTGCGGTGTGAATTAACACACAAAAGTTTTCTTGATCCACATCAGTTCTACATCAACGTTGGTGTGAATCAGGTGTTATGCGCGTCATGCATACATCAGACGCAATCGGTTAACTTCAATATTTTAACGCTTATTAGACAAAAATAGATAGCATGACTACAGATAAGATAAATCTGATTCACTGATTGCTTAGCAAATACAGGGTGGACCAAACGTTATTGGCGACGCAAAGATTCTCCCCAGCACCACTGGTGGCGGTGCGCCGAAGCTTTTCAAGTCAGACACTTGCCCCCGCTAGGCGGTGCGTTTACGTGTTTATCGTGCTTTATTTGATCCGTTTTGGTGTTTCGTTGAGTATTATAGTTTTGTTTTCGGTAAGTAAACCTTGTTTAAGTTACTTAGCATTCATTCTAGAATGAATCTAGGATGATTCTGGAATAAATGACTGCAATCGAAAATCTTGTTTTTTAATACGCTCCCACATAGTGGAGCATCCAGAGTAT
>JAQGCC010002679.1:0-17571 GCA_034698905.1 Xestoiulus laeticollis | reverse complement strand
ACGATCCATATCCATGTTATCAAACAAACACCATGCGCTCCCTTCTAACCAAGTTAAATAAAAGGTTTTAATAAAAAAGGCCCCGCATGCATGCAATCACGTTTTGGACCCAATGTTTGTGAAGAGGCTAGTGACCTCATTTGGATCATATAGCAAACCCAACGTCCTCCCTAAACACACCTTCACAACTGCAAGCATCTAACAGAGCAAAACCTTGAGCTACTCCATAGTATAATTAGCCATGAATCCAATCCACGCTATTTTGTTTATCAGAGTTCCATAATTAAAGGCCACTTCACACCCCCTTAGCAATGAAAATATGACTTTGGTTTTCTAGCATTGGATATTTCAATTCTGTATATGCCTCGACTATCTATAAAAGTTAGTCACCTGAAATTGCAAACTCATCGAATGTGTGTTATGCTTTTCCAAAGTGAATGTAAAATTAATAGCAAACAAGATGACCTGTATCCCGCCTTTTTTCAACCACATCAATATCAATTAAACCTCCATTAGGCGCGCATAGATCCAGAAGACCTTTATAGGCCTACTGTTATTTTATCTATATTTCAAAATCAGATCAAGCTATCGATATGGGTCGTCATGACATCTTGGAAGGGCCTATTCATAATGGCTTGCCTAAGTTACTTAGAGATATACATGTATTAAATATGAATAAAAACATGATCAATCTAAATTACCCTGTAGATACCTATCAATTTGACTACAAAATCCTTTTTCAAAAGGCTTGGGTAGTTAGGAAATGGCGATAAAAACCATAGCTTATAACGAAAAGTCAACAATAAATGATATTATTGACTATGGTCTGTCGGACCTATCGCGCCAAATGGCGGATTAAGTTCCAAATACATGTATGGGGATAAACCCGCTCGACCGTACTCCATCAATTAGTCAGCTTACAATTGATATTATAAAATTATCAAAATCCAAAACAAATTATCTGAACTACTGTTCATATTAGATAGCTATATTTAAAAGCTTTTACATCACTTCAATACTACAAGAAAGTGTTGACTGATTTAAAACACAGATTTTCAGAATCGGTGAAATTAGCCTAACCCAATTTGATATCATAGTCCTGTTGACAGAAAAGGCCAAGACAACAAGACTAAAAAAATCAGTTCATAGATATCCAGTTTTGCTTAATGTATATAACAATTTAAAAAGTTGTGTATTTCCTGATGCATTTTAAAGTACATCAGTAAGACCACTCCGTATCTTTTTGTATTTACATCATATGGGTTTCATCATTCAAGCACATTTCATTAATGGCATCTCAATTCAACTAAAGATGGAATGTCACAAGCAGGTTTCATGACTCCACATAAAACTGGAGCATCAAACGATGACCATAGCACGTTTCGCTCGAAGCATCACCATTTCCTACACGGCCTAGGGTTTTGCACTAAGGATGTTTTTTTTTTTTAAATCCACAAATAGCTTTGACCATACATAAAGTAGCCTTTCAGCAATGGCAACGGTTTTTATGTTCCAGAACGATGCATTTCCATTCACAACTTCCGGTTTCCTATATGTCCTCTGCAATGCTTATAAATGCTTATACCCACTACAGGTGGGAGTTTACCACCTTTTTATTACTTGTGTTCTATTTTTTTTTTTTTAAATTAACAACATTTTCCTTAATTTAAACATGTCTCGGTATAAAACACCTTTAAGCACGGTGTGAAATTATTTCACAAAATCGTAGACTAAAAAATAGTTTAGCCATTATTTAGTTGGGGAACTAGGATTATTTACGTTTTCCTGAAAACAGCGTAGGTATTACGCTAATCAAATAAGGTATTAATATGCATTTATGCTGGTTTTATACCCAATGTGGGATGGGAATACAAAGGTTCTTTTCAGGAAAGATGTTATTAAAGTCTGAGAGAAGTTAAGGATTGGTTGGTGCTGCTAAATCTTATAAAGAAAGTAAAACGATTCAGATTTTCCTTTAGAATTACAACTATGTGAAACGCAGCTGAACATGTTATTGGCTAGGGTTTTAGGAATTAAATGTATCCAGACCCAGCAGGAGCCCTGACATTGATTGGGCGAATTCCATTATAAAACTGCAAGGATTAAAAAGTGGTAATGTTAGATTCGTCCATGATGTTAGTAAGGGTCATGAAGAAAGGATGAGAGAAATATTGTAAGAATATATAAGATCCCAGCCCCAGAATCACTTATTTCCAGAGGTACACCTAAACCACCATTTCCTTGTACATTTTTATCTCCGGATGCCATCAGAAATTAATCCAAATTACCAACGTACCAATTTGATGACGTCAAGTATAACGTGACATCCCAAAAATCTAGGATTTCATCATCAATACATTTTAAAAATGTTGATTAGGCTCAATAAAGTATCACTTGAGCAAAATGAACATCAAATTTGAGATTATAATAAAAGTGACATCAACAAATGCAATGTTCAACAGACATCATGGATAATAAATCATACCTGAGAATGTTGGGATGCGATAACCTGTTCATCAGCTGAACTTCCCTCAACATATTCGGACGATTACTCTGGGACATGTTCATTTTAAGCACCATCACTTGACCCGTGACTCGATGAGTGACCTGAAAAGAAGAAGAAACACGCCATTAAAACCAGGTCCAACACACACGCATATAATCATTGTATTAATTAAGCCATTTATCAGCTGGCTACCGGATGTAAAAACTACAGCACTTGAATTCAGCTATCGTTGCATCAAATTCAAGCATACCTATAGTTGGACATCTGGGAAGAGGTTAAGGGACAAACCTTGAACTAGGCCATTGCAAATGACTATGTGCCTGTCCTTGCAGTATGTACTGTCACGACATTTAGCAAGGCATGTGGAAAGCATCCGAGAGGCTAAATCACTTGTTCCAGAAACATACCAAAGCCAAAATTAATGGACCAATACTGGACCACGAACCCCCATCACAGGAAATTACGTCTCCCAGCAGGCCATAGCTCTTAATTACAGCCCACTTATCTTGAGTTTTACGAGAACATGTTGCATAAATTATGTTTCCTTCCTGATATTATCTATTTAATTGTCCAACATGAGAATGGATATGATGCATTCTAGGCATCAGTCACATGGAGTTGTAACTAGTAAGAGGCCACGCCACAGGCCATTGCAATACTTAAGATGCACCCTGTAGGCGATTGTTTCAATTCAAAACCCATGCAAGCTTGTCAATGATGTAACAATTTCTTGATTAATAGTTCTTTGAACTGTTAAAAAGGTACACGCTGGATTTCCGTTCCCACGCACACAACATAACACCTATATGTTCACTACAATCATTACAGCTCATTGATCCTTTCTCCCCAACAGTCATTAGTAAAAAAAAATGAGGAATGAAAAAGAAATTTGTAAAGTTTTCATTAATGACAAGAATCAAATTATATCATCTCAATTCTTCAATGATCACGCATGTTCAGCTATGCAATAATAAACATAAGGTTCGAAGTCCCAGTAACCTAATAACGCATGAAACACAGGCATTGGTCAAGTTTTATTTTTTCATTATGTTATTATGTACATCTTTTGTGCAAGATGCTTGTGAGAAAGTTATTGATCTAGTCTCGGCCTTATCTAATGCCCACATTGAAGGATATATATAGTACAGAACCTAACGAAATGCAACAATGATACATACATTAGCCTATATAAATTCACATACATTATACAAATTGTGTTTATATATATATTTTAACAGAAACTAACGAAATGCAACAAAATTATCAGGGTCCGGGACAAAACGATATGCACAAATATCATTAAATATATCATGATATTTTTCTTGTAAAAGAAAGCAAGTTAAAAATTTAAAATCATAAAACGTGAAGAAAAGTGCTATTAAATTTTTAACATTTTTTAGAAATGAATTAACACTCAATTTTGCATTATTAGTACAGGACTAATCAACCCATCATTTAGTAAACTAAAACTAAAACTGAAAGAAAAAAGCATTGGGAATTTCCCTTCGAGGGGAATATGATATAGAAATTTTAATTAAATTCATGTACAAAGATTCGTTTTCTTGGATAGTAATTGACAATTAATTATTAATACACAATTAATGATATGCATATTATATTAACATATAAATAACGTAGTCTCAAAGCAACTTTTGTATGTTACAATGGGCACCAAGATTCGTCCTAAAATACTGAAATCGTCCATCATTTTTATACCATTTTGCATAACCATTCAACTTGCCATTTCCTCTCCACGTTTATAATTTAACCTGGGATATTCTTTGTTAATAACTAGCGTGTACAATTTTGCCCATTTTTGTCCAGCATCTATTTTACCACAATTGCTCAATTATTGGTTTTCTGATTATTCTGGATGATTCATTCATATTTTCATCATTTTCCCAGCCAACCCAAAAAAGATAACTTCAGAAACGAAAGACATTCCAACATAAAACCCTAAGCGCATCACAATACCAAAATCTTGGATATCCATGATAACATCACCCCAGAAATAACTGGTAACCCAAGTTATGTCATAAAAAAATTCCTTGTAGCTTTTCACGTAACTCCTTAGAAATAATTCAACTATTTTGCTATTTTCAGACTCGAAAGTTCCAGTTTCATTAGCATTTAAAATACCAAAATACGCATTTTACGATTGTAAGATCTTTAGGATCCACTGTTTAAAAGGATGGCAGACAGGTGATACAGAACGTCGTTTTTTTTTTGCTTAAAAACATATGTTCTCGTTTTTGTGCCATCTTATTAATTACTTCAGAACAAAAACAGGATAACTATTCAGAAAAATGCATTATTGATAATTATTATCAAGGCTGTTTAGATGACAACAAAAAATTCTTTCGTTGGCAAAATCCAGTTGTCCTACCTCGACCATCTCAAATGCAACAACAACTTGGGTAATAATCTTTACAGTCTAGTCCACAACAACAATGCAATTATATGAAATTAAATATAAGTTGCGAATAATGCTATTGTGTTTTAGTGGCCGTAATTAACCGGCATGCAAATACTTAATGGAGATACCTATTATTGTTTATGCCAAAGCCATTTAAAATGTATTTACGGATGACGCACTTTTGGCAGATATTGATTTACATTTGATGAAAACTGATATTACTTTGGTAAATATACCTGGGGCTTAGTCACCTTAACGGAAGAAGTTGCTACATGAAAGCAGGTAATTGCAAATACATGTCTCAGTTATCAGATATATGTTGCCTATGCAAAATGCATCATCACCGAATTCCACTGTTGATGAGATAGCGTGACAAATTTTAATCCAGGGTTTGATAGTTTTAGTTGTGAAACCAGGCTCCTTATCAATGTTTGAATTTCGATTTTTTATATTGCTAACCCATGCAGTATGAGAAATGCAATTCTGTTTCAATAACTCAATTCAATTCAATTCCTTACCCTGCAGTCAGCATGTATATCATATGCCATGTGGCAGGGGGCAAAGTGCCAGATTTTTTTAAGGTGAACTTTATACGGTCGTGGCCGTTTTTTGGGGAACTATACCGGCATTCGCCTTTATGTGCCTATATGGGCGATTAATGGAGGTTGTGGGGAAACCACGAAAAACCACAACCAGGACAGCCGACCGGGGTTCGAACCCGGGTCTCCCGAGTTCAAGGAGCTAAGCATAACCACTAAGCCAACCTTGTCGGAACACATTGATCCAAAAATTCTTTAAAATGTTGACTTCAGAGGTGCATATCAAAGCATGTTCTACCGAATACTAACGTGCTTGAAAAACGAATGGAAGGTGAACAAGAAACCGTTAAATTAATTTATTATAACCTACATACAGTATAGTAGTAGTATTCCGCACAAATCAACAAATGCTTTTATTGAATTGTATATTACCATGAATTTTTATACAGAATCTGACACCAAACAAAACAGAATGATCAGGTACCACAACTTTACCATGCTGCAAGGAGTTTATTAAAATTATCATTGATTTTATAAAAAAAATTTTAACTACAGTAAAACTTGCTAAAGGTGATCACCCAAAAATAAAATGGCTAAGTCGGCCTCTGTATACAGGTAGTCAATATACAGTAGAACCTGTCTAAAATGATCCTGTGTAAAATAACACACTCTCTAAAATAATAAAACGTGTCGGTTTCGACTTGAGACCCATGTATAAAATAATAAACCTCCATAAAGTGTTATTTAATTTTATTGGTCTAATGACTTTTTAAGGGAATATCAACATTGGACCTGCAAAAAATATCAAACATGGAATCAAAAATGACATGTATAGTGAGGTGCAGGGCAGTGATAGGCTACACATCTATAAGGATTGAAAAAACAGGGAAATTCCCTATTTTGCAACTGTATACACTTTAGCATGTTTACAGATGAACCTGTCTGAAATAACAATTTGTCTAAAATTATATTTCCCAATAGTATTATTTTAGACAGGTTTTATACTGCACGACCCTCCCAAGACAATTACGGGAAACAGCATAACATATTGGCAATTAATTGAACTGTATGCACATTTTAAAAGAGTTTAAAAGAGCGATGCCACTGTCATACTATCCTGGATAGGTGGTCAGAGTGGTAAAATAAATTAAAAATCTAGGCTACGAGGCGAAATATCTTTCTAAATGACCACCAAGTACATACTATAAACTATACAAGTGTGATGTGGGTCAGAATTTTTCCTCACCATTTTACGCCACTTAGCTAAGTCATTAATAAAATGTAAATATAAAAAAAGAAGTGCTATATCTTCAAAAGTAAAGGTTGAATGATGCCATTATCCCATCATTACATATATAATTGTGAGGATATACATGTTGTTTAATCATTTAATTATTTGGGATGGAGAAATTCCACCCAATTCGGTTTGTGCACTTGCGTTAAATAGAGGGTAACACATAATATGTTCAACATGAAACGTAATAAAAACAAGCACTATGGCAATTTAAGGCGTATACACTCTCAAGCCGATGCATGTATTTTATTAGTCAACTTTTATTTTTAGGTAATAACTACTTCGCAGTAAATACATGTACTGCTTTCTACGGGTATTAAAACAAAACAAAAAATAGGCTAGCCTTATAATATAGGCTCACTTTATTAGGATTGGTTTAAAGTCGGAGAGAGCTTAAACAAATAAAATTAACGCGTAAACAAAGTTCATACTCAAGGTAAAAGTGATAAAATAGCCAAATAAAACTGAAACACGCGATCGTAATATTCTTATTACGATCGTTTATAAATATAAACGTACCTCCCAATATGTAAGAAAAACACAACAAACTGTTATTTAATGTTCAAATTATAAAAAAGCAAGTACCGTATAAATAACCAATTTCAAACCACAAATTTGCAGTCTTATAGAGAAAAAAACTAAGAATAATGATACATTATTATGGAACATGATAATGATACTGTGAGGCAAAGAGGCCCTTGATAATAAAATGTTATGCGTCATGTATATGATATACCACTCTAAAAAGAATAATGTATATGGGTGTTCCATAATCAATTAGATTGGATATCATACAATGAGATGAAAGCATTTGCTCAACTGTGTATCTTCAATAAACATCAGAGGGATTGGAGGTTTCCTTTAAACTTGACGACATTGGCAGCAGCGTTTTTCCCCCCATGCGCATGCGTGGGGACGACGTTAATGGGACTGTGGTTGATGGCAGACGACAATTGCATTAGTTTAACGTGATACACAACGTCTTTGAGGAGCATAACGACTTTTACGGTGCATAATTTATTGATGCGCACGCGCAATAGTGTATTTATCATTCTCGTTAAGATTAAAGGAAACCTGCACAATCCCTCTATTTGCTTCAGAGGTGATATTCAAATGAAGATACGTAGCATAGTGCAAGAGCACTTCATCATAATATATGATCACCCACAGTATCAAACCTAACAAACAGCAATATTTGCAAATTGCCATGTTATTTGTGGTATTATACTTGCAATTTATTTTGGAATGTTATTCCTAAAAAAATATAGGAAACGCCCAAAACACAATCAATGCCCTGCATTTTTTGTAATAATAATAACTGTATTTGCTTCAGAAGAAAGTAAGTTTCCTACAATCCAAATGTTTTTCACAGACATAAACTTGACGGAAAAAAACTTCTTAAAATATCATTCATGTGATAGGTCAAGACATTCATATTATTGAAATGTTCTTAACATGCAAAAAAGGGGGCGAAATCCTGTCATGTGCATATGAATTCTGACCTACTAAATGCATAAGACTAACTCACCACCTAAAATAATTGGGAAAGATGAAAGATCCCAGTACATGTACACTATATAAACAAGGCCCACCAACCGTTTAATTGAAAGGTGAATGACCATATACACCAGACCCAACATAATAGTATATGGCAAAGACACGGGAAATCTTATTAGTAGATGCAGTGCTCATCAACCCTCACAAAGCATATATACAATCCATGATGATTTTGCAAATTCACCTTCGTGTTAATTGCTCTACTGAAGGTTCTTCATCTTGAACCTACAAAGATGAGCATTTTTCCACAATATGAATAATGCAATTGCTTCAAATTAAAATAAATTGATTATTTTTTGATAAATTGTGAAAATCTAGTGGCATAAGGTTCACCATGATATGTTGAATTTTGTATCCATACTACAAAATAGTGAAAGAAATGTGCTACAAGGAGTTATGTAGCCTATACATGTAGATAGTAGTAGTAGCAGGACAAATCGTGTTAAACTATAAGAGGGGTCAATTGCCTACAAAAATCATAGGAATTTCCGTTATAGGGATCTATATTCGTGCAACGTAAAATAAAATAACCATAAATTATAAGCTGACATACATAAATAAAAGTATTTGGGTAAAAATTCCAACCTAGAAGAAAATAGAGTCTCGCTCCATTTCATGCAAGAAGCCGATTATAAATTTCAGTTTTTAAAACATGACCAAAAGGTAGTGGTGTGTAGCATTTGTTGATTAATAACCCCTAGGAGGAATTATATTAATGTATCATAGACTTAAAACGAGGAAACTAATGATGATAGGGTAAAACTCCTTGATATCCATGCATGAGTGAATTCCTATCATTGTGCACCGATAAATATCATTTAATTAAACTAAATGTGTTATTTATGCCAACAGATTATATAATTAATCAATGATTACCAGTGCTTCGACCTCCTCGCATTTTTTAAGATTATTGATCTTGTTTATCATGCATAAATGCATGAAAGTGAGAAAAATAAGACCTAAAAAACCCAGTTTTTGAATTCAGAAGCAGTATATCGACTTCATGAACCAGTGCATGGAAAATTTGTACAAGGATCATTTTAAACCATGTCCAAGCTTTATCATCTCACAGCAATTTTCCCGAATTTTCCAAATTTTTAAATTAATTTTCCCCTGACTATCCTGATGACTGAAAATTGAAAAACACGACTATATGCCTTACAACCTCTTGTCTTGTTGATCAATAAAGTTGTTTTAGAAGTTAATTTGCAATGTTTTTGCAAAATTGCTACCTTGATTTCATCTTTATATATAGCACAAATTACTGTATTACGAAAAAAAATCCTTGTTATATCTGAATTAAAACACATAACTAATTAAAGAAATTTTTAATTAGGATATTAGCGAATATTCTTGCCATTTAATAGTTGTATACGAGTAGCCAACAACATATATTTTTAGGTTAAAAAAACATGTAGCGTTTTAATTATGAAAAATAATGTTAAAATGAGTTAAACCCCATAAATTCAGGGCGAGCTGCAAATACAAGTCAAGCATTGTATGAATAACTAAAGCCAAATGCAACCCTGACTTTTATAAAATTAGCAATCATCCCTGACTATACCAGGTCTTCCCTGACATTTCAATGTTTGCTATTTCTGTGAGAACCCTGATTAAGTCCAAATGGATAAACATAATTAGATGGTGAGATGAAAATTCAGAGAATATAGGTAAATCATTTAGATTCATGTGTAGGTGGGGGTATATATTTGGAGGAAGGGAAGTTCATATTGCGCCATTATGTGCTGACCAGCCAGGAAACCTAGACCGATTTACTGAAATATAAAATGTGCCGTGTCGGCACAAAACCCGGCAGCTTGATTATTTCGGTTGCAATTAAAGAGGTATCCTGGACAACTGATAATATGTTCACGCCTCTTCATGTACATGTACATCTACCATATGTTGCATGAGATCACTTGATAACCTACCATCTGCTTTCTAATTTAAAACCGAAATTAAAACCTCTGGGTAAATTTAGCTGTTTACCAGTCTCGATATAGCTATAATTCACAACACGCATTTTCTTATCATTGGGCCAAAAACGAAAAAGACTTGTGACACGTGTCATTTATGCATTGCGTGTAGACATTTGTCATGTATATGTATGACACATCGCATGCAATTTACTTGCTTGACAATGATGTACCTTGTATAACAAAATCTTGAAACTCCGGAATACATGTATGTGACGTGTTCGTATTAGTCATCCTTATGGATTTAATGTCGAAAATAAAGTGTGAATGACAATGAAAAAGTCGAATTTTATACATGTGCAATTATACTTTGAATTGGAAAGGTAGAAGTTTACATTATAGCCCAAATTCCCTAGGCCTTCAGCTGAGGCTAGAAAATCGTAATAGCCGGCTAAAGTAAACTTCTACCGATGGAAGACATAATAAGCAATTTACACAAGTTATAATTTTATGCTAATAAAATATGGTTACTTTCCTGCACTTACAGTTTGAATTTTTTTCCAAAAGCTCCCTTCAATATATTTTACACCAATGCTTTTTTTTTTCAATATATGTAATGGTTCTGTACATGTGCATTTATAAAGTATGGCTTAATGATTCAACATTTGAAATAGAACACAATTTGGTTCATTAAAAAACTTTCTATACCTTTTATCCTTTGAAAAAACAAACAAACCAAAGAATACATTCAATACACTATAACGATTCCATTTCAAGATCTCTTCTTTCCTATAAACCAACCTGGATTCTTAAGTATAATCTTAAATCTTAATGAAAAATAATAATAAGTAGTTTGAAATGAGATTTCATTGAATGAAATTCTCTAATTGCGTGGCATTGAATTGTATGGAAATACAACTATCTTATCTAGATAAAGATCGTACAAATTGAATGGGAAAGAAATGCATAATGCCGATCCGTGATGGTATACAAGTTGTGACTGAATATATTTAAATTACACGATTATTGTTCCTAACATTTACCCGCAGCACTGTTTTTATAGCATTTATCACTACTTCTCTGGCATTATTTGCATCAATCGATTTTCTGAAATATGGGATGAAACAATGAATTTACAGCCATAATGAAGAAGTACAAATCAAGAACAGATAATTGATAACATCTTCATAGAAACCGAATAAAGCTTTCTTCAACAAGCGTTGCTATATGTTAGTTACATGTACAGTGTACATCCATCATTTAAGAGAATGCGTCCTCTATCATATGTGAGTTGCACATTTATTGAAAATTAAATTTTTCGGTCGAATGGTTAGTAAACACAACACAGGTTAAGACTCTTCAACAGGACCTGACTTCACCACAAGATGTTACACCCTGCAATGAACAGGCAAATACGTTCGTCACACTTCGCTCTATGCAAATCAACAGAATAAATATCCCAAGTAAAAAATAGAAAAGGGTTAGAAATGTGTTGTGTAAGACGGGATGCAGTTTCATCCTCAATTCAGCATACCCCCAATGTGGTGGCAGCCAGCAAGCATCACATCTAGACACCCTGCTACATGAGATTCCGCCTACCATCGTCCTAACGATAGACAGACTGGCACCATGCACGAAACATGGCTTGTACGTAGAATGTCAGCCAAATTTAGAAAAGGTTTCAATTCTGTAGTTTATGAGCTTCTCTTCTAAACGGCCAAGAACTTGCAAAAAATAGCTTTCTCTGGAATGGCACCTCGACGTCATCTCGAATGTACGTACAAGAACAATGGATCTCATGAAGCAGCCAGACCCTTTAAACAAGGGGATTTGTATGCAAATGCTTGGTTAATTGACGACTGTATAATTCCATGTAATTCCATTGCCATGCAACAACTCGACGTGTATGCTTTAATATGCTAAATGCCAGACACTCATGGTAGTTCACTAATCTTTGAGAATCTCACTGGTAACATATAAATCCCCTTGTAAATGAGTTTTGAACTTTTGACTAAGCTCTCTATAAACTGTGGTTTTCATGGATTTACGCCATTTCCAGCTATTTGTCAGGATAGTTCCTTTAAATATCACCATGCTAGTAATCCCTCCATCACGTGCTAATTCTTCCTATCTTCTTACCTTATACTTTACCTTAACCGGCTTGTCTGTTTCGAAAAATGACCACTGCTAAGCAAGCCAATTAACAAACAAGCTTAACTTCCATTGGAAGTTATGGATGACAGTAATGAAGTAAAAAGGATGTTCTGACAATGTATGCGGTCGATTTATAGAAAAGGCATCTCAGCATTCATCCAAACCACAGTAAATTGAAAAAAACCAGAATGCAATGAAGCTAGTTTAAACCTGCCTTTATTGTCCTTACCTAAACTTGACTTAAAATGCAGAAAATAAGTCAAAGCATCCAAACGTTTAAATTTAAAATTACATGAAGATCACCTTCTGCATAAACCATTAGCATGTCCCCAACCTATTTTAAATGTGAAAATACCAGACGACTGTTGCTTTATAATTCAAAACGAAACAGTGGCAACACAAACATGCTTTAAAGAATTGCTTGATGGAAAAGAAGGACGTCTGCGAAAAACAAATCATCTTGAAGAAAATATGACTGACAACAAATAAGACATACAGGAAGACCTTCTAAACAACTCCTTGACGATATTGTTCTATAATGGAAATCGATAACCACAACACTGATTTGATAAAGAAAATAAACAAGCTATAATAATTGTATAGCAGATTTTAAGTACAGAAGAGACCGTCCTATTATTTCAAATGGATTTAATGGATGGCCCGAAATGCAAGTCATATGCACCTTAGTTTAAAGTGCTCATTTGCCAAGTAGACTTGACTAGATTTATATCTCGTCGTCAAGCATTTTTATAAGGCAATAATTTTTATCACTTATAAATATGAAATTCTAAGGTCATCCTGTATGGATTGATTCTAAAGTTGGCAGTACCAGGGGCATAACCCAATTTAATAACAATAATAAAATATTGGAGGGTGCGTAAATTACTAGATAACATATTGTAGGTGACAAGTTATAATAATTGCCAATTAATAAACAACTGATTGAATTAGAAATTCGTTTTGTCAACTGTTAAAAATAAATTTTAATACCAGTTCAACGAAATGAAGGAAAATCCATCAATCGAGATGAAAACATAAGTTAAGAATTGGTACATTGACCCAAAAATAAAATTGGTCCTTTAGAAACTTACATTTTTTTCTAAGTATTTAAAGTTTACAGACGTCATTCCCAGATCATGATTTTTTAAATTTCCGCCATTTCCCCCTCAAACGTATGCTATGGTTATGTTTTTACAGACGAAGAAACTGAATGACCAAAAGTTAAAAATACACTAACATAAATAGAATATTTTTGGTAACTGTAAACCAGAGCTCACAACCTACGCTTAGCTCTTGGGAAGAAGTTGAAACGGATCACGTTTTCTTAAAAACAAAAATCCCCCGTGCTAATTTCTAAAACTAACGTCAAAGTACATGTACAAGTTACATATAAACTGTGGCTGCACCTTAAAACTTAAAATGGAAGAGCTAGGTTAACTTAAAATAATTCCATGAACATCTTTGGCAAATTCTTTATTAACAGGGATCGGCTCCTTTCTGAGAGAATTTAACTTAATTATCGATTTGTTAGACTGCTGAGAGGATTTCAAGTTAAATATTTTAAAACTAATTTGTTTTTTAATGTTTTCCAAGCATGGTTTAACAAGTTTATGGCATACATTTTTTTTTCTGCATACACTAAAAACGTTGGGTTAAAATTGAAACCAATATTGAGTGCTATATGGACATGCCAACATTGGGTTAACATTGGGTTGAATTTAAATGTAACAACCAAATGTTGGGTTACAGTTATTAACACAGGTTTTGGTTAAAATATGCCCAGAACTGGGTAAATGTGAGGTTTGTGTCATTTATAATCAACTCATAATTGGGTAATTTTATAATAAATAACACAAACCTCACATTTACCCAATTCTGGGCATATTTTAACCAAAATCCGTGTTAATAACTGTGACCCAACGTTGGGTAGCTTTAACTCAACATTTGGTTGTTACACTTAAATTCAACCCAATGTTGGTATGTCTATATAGCACTCAATTTTGGGTTCAATTTTAACCTTTGTGTTAATATATTAAAACCTTAGCTGAGCTGGTAGCTTGTGTGAAGCAGAAAATTCCCTTATCATTATTGTAAAAGCAAGGGAAAATACCAACAAAACTTTTGAATCCAGAATAGCAATTGCCTTTTTTATCCTGATGGGACAGAATAAAATTCCTTACATTTTCACCCCACTTATTTAAGTCCCCCACTTATAGAAGTGGGGGTATTTCTATAAAGAAAAGATGCATGCATTGCCTATAGAAATCAGGGGACAATTCGGTGTACAAGAGGATTACTTTGAAGAATTTAAAATAGAAAAAATGTATAGAGATGAAAATGAGATGGGTGTGGGAAAGTGTATCTTGCACAAACTTCTGGTTCTTTACAATCTTTTCATTCAAGTATTTCTATTCAATTTCATCTGAAAATTCTTGACCAAGTTAAATTCAGTGTCACTATCTCGCTGGCGACATTCGAATAGTTAAACTGACAAATGCTAGTAATTGTATTTCATGAGAATTATACCTAGCCATAAATAAGAAATACGGTAGGCTGCAATAAGCTATATCGGCCTACAATTATTCTCATTGACATGAGGTTTAACTAAAACAAGATTGAATACAAAACAAATGTTAACAAATTGCTCAGCCAAAATATAAAAAACTCGCACGCTCCATGATTCCTGTTTTTTATCCTTCAATAAAAAATTATCACCCCAATTTATAGTTCACCTTGTCTTAACATTTCATGGATAATATCATTTACGTTCGCTTGAAAAAAAATGAAATAAAAACTTGTGTACAATTTTATCTTTTCCTTTTAATTTGTCCTATAAATTAATGGTGTAAGAGTATGAACATTAGTTCTGCAGAGAGAAAACAAAACCAAAGCCAAAATAATATCATGACCAGTTCCGCTAGCCAAGTTTCTAGCCAAGTTAAATGGGTTTTAGCATGTAAATACACTGTACATTTTAAACAATTGCAGACAATCTGGCCTGAATTGCAACTTGACTACATGTACGCTTATTAATTTCACAGCTAGGTGAAATGTAAAAGAAATTTGTTTTGTATTTAAAATGCTACCAGTCAAAAAAACAATGTAGAAAACGCTTATTTGACATGCAAGCTTATCTAAGAACAGCATTCAAACCTAAACAAAAACTGGAAAAAAAGGAAGAAAAAACAGAAAACAAAAGTAGACAAGTCCTGCCCAAGTAAGCTGGTAGTATACGTTTGGCTATAAACAATTCAATTATTGCAAAAAGCATGAATGATTTAATACAAAGCATGCAGGGTATCCACTGCAACGCCCTTGCAGGTACATGTATATAGTTAACGCTATGCATAATGCACATTACAACTATTAAACTATTTCCAAAATAACAAATTAACTTATTTAGTATCTGTCAAACACACAAAAGCAATTGTTTAAATTGATATTTCTGATTAGCTTCTAAAAGTATTTACGTAAAACCTACACAAATAAACTCCAATATTAATACATCAATTTTAATTGGACGCCTTATTCATCATTAGACAATTGAAATGCAATTTTTAAAGTCATTTCAAATCCAGTTGTAAATAGAAAAGTGTATTTTTCAATGGATGTATACCGTAATATTAAAGCACTGTAAGTATACGCATTTGAACCATTTAAGACTTATAATCTTATCATCTAATCACAATATATACATATATGTGTATTTTATCTACAACAATACAAGAGAACATATGCAAAATAACACGTATATCGTGCATAAATAGTAGATCATAAAAGAATTGGCCATAGCTGTTTTTATGAACAACGCTAACATAAAGTGTATTAATTAAAACAGTAATAATAATTATTTATAAGCTAATGCTTTATTAAAACCTCCCTCAAAATGTGAAGCAGTTTCAACAGACGATATAATATATAAGGTAAGCTTGAAGATTTTGCTGGAGAAATGGGAAATAAATCTCAAAAGAAACAGCAAAAACCTAGTTAATTTCATTTCCATACAGAAATCTATAGGCTGTGTTTGAAGCAACCAAAGTGCAATTCAAGTAGGCTACACGTAATGTACATGCATTAAAATTTATATAAAGTAATGTGTATAGCATACCTTTTGTAGCTCCTAATTTTGTCAATACTTTTAATCTTCGGTTTTCTTAAAATTTTATTTAAATATCGTACATTGAAATTGCTTCTTAAATCTTGTGGGAGGTTTGCATATAAATAATTTATTTCAAAATGCAAATTGCTGTTTTTTAATTAAGCAATTTATTACAGCATTTAGATTCCACGCCGTCTGACAACAGATCACTGCATATATGATAACATGCAGGCGTTTAATCATAACATACAATTAATGGTTTAACTATCATGTTTAAATACGCGTTAAACAATCGCCATATTATACAGTATTTGATATCACTATAAAGGACATTTTATTTGTCGGGTCTGTAACCAGCACCAGACAGTGTTAAACCAGAATAATGCTAATCCACACTGCAGACAACCTGCAGGTAATCTTGCAGGCCATTATTCAAATCTGCTCGTGAAGAGGCTCGTTTTTAATTTAATGAAATTAAACATGTCGTTCTTAAACTCTAGTAAATCCAACTGAGTGCTCCATGAACCAAACCGTGTGAAAGAGGACGCTACTATTATTTGAAGAAAAACGCCACCGAAGTGGCGAGAGCCTTTGAAAAGTGCGTTCAAGCAGCCATGCATTACTTCCCCAAACGTCTTGTCATTATAAATGAGAGCAGAAAAGTTTTCACAAACTTTTTGTTGTTGTTTATTATTGGATTCAGATTGTTCTTTGGGGAAAAAATATACCATGCTGGATGCAAACTTTCTGACAAGCCATGATGCATCGTATTTGTTTTTACGTTCCTGAGTACTTAACCAAAGGTTGAATATTTAGTGCCGTTCAAGGAACCAGAACATATTAGCTAAAGAAATGAGGTAGATGCTTATTGCTCTTTGCCAGCGACATCTCAGCTGCTGAAAAAAAAACCCGTTTAACCCTTTGATAACCACATTGTTTTTTGAAAATTCTGATAACCACCAGGGGTCTATTTAGCCCCAAAACACATAACTAATTCTGAAATGATAACGGCAAATTGGATTAATTTCAAAATTGTGTCGCATATTCATCATCGAAAGTCATCATCATCATTGCCACTACCTGAAAACTT
>JAQGCC010002678.1:0-17573 GCA_034698905.1 Xestoiulus laeticollis | reverse complement strand
CCTCAGGAGGGTCAATCTTAATTTGCATAATCACGACGCGGTTTAAGTTAACACGTGGCCACGCCCCCTCGTTTCCTGCGCAATAATAGCCAATATCCGGTGCTTTTTCATTTTCAGATTTTGCGTGCAAAGTAGGTGAATAATTTATGCTACGCTTGCGGATTGTGTTGCGCACGAGGCGGAAATGAAACATATCTCAAGCTGAAAAATCAATATGCAGACATTTAACGTTAATGCAAGGTGCAACGCGGAGGTCAGGGGTCAGCGCGTGTAGGTGGGACGAGATCAATCAAATGGCAATTAGAGGAGTTCAACTGGTGTCATTTGTGCAACTGCACTTCTCTACCCGTGATTGATCAGCAGCTTGTTATGGGTTGATTATTAGAGCATTAACATTTGTATAGTTGTGGATTTAAGTCGTATCTATAGGTGGCATAAATATGGTTACTAAAACTAGTGGTAATCGATGTTTACTTACTTATTCATTTTTTATTTTATAAAACTAAAAATCGATGGTGCCGTCAACAATGTTTGGGCAATATATATATATTTTTTTTAAATTTTGGGAGATGGTATAGGATTTTTTGTTGTTGTTGCAGAATTGCTATAAAACTAGTGTTTACTTTTTATTTTGCTATTATTATTATTTATAGTTTGTTTCGTTGCATGGTCAGTTGCACCAAACTCAGTCGGGTTGTTCAACTTCAATAATCCTCTTATTTTTATTAATATAAATTCTCTGGCGTACTTTATACTAATTGTAGCTAGACAAGACAATTTTCAACTTGTCTTGTTTCTGTCCCACAATGATTGGAAATATATATTTTATATGTACAATTTTGACACATGTACTATTTCAAATTATAGATATGTTTTGTATAAATAATATATAGTTGATATGACATAAGCTTATAAAGTTTGAAAAAAAAATTCTTTTATAAATAAATTTAATTTGTTTAAAAATGTACAGTATAGCCATTATAATCTATTTTACAAATTTATATTCAGAAATATTGTAGGCTCGAAACCTAACAGAAACTTTAAAAAAATTATATTACATGTATATAGATATACACATCATGAATTTGTTATTATTTTATGTGAATTTATATGGTCAGTGCATTGGAAGTAAAATGGCTGCTCTCCTCGGCAGCCATCTTGGTTCTGAACTTGTGCTGCCAGATAAACGCTTAAAAACGAAGTTTGGAGTAATTATAAATATATTATTTGAAACAATGTTAATACATGTATAAAATTTATATATTTACATTTAAAACAAAACCCTTGATTTTAATCATACATTTTAAAATAATTTCGTTAATTTATCATTGCAACTGCATTGGAAGTAAAATGGCTACCTTCATCGACAGCCATCTTTGTTCTGAGGCAGTGCTGCCAGATAGGCGCTAGTTTAGTTTGGAGCAATTGACCATGCGCGTTTTATTTTATTTTTTTAATTTATTTTTATTTGATTTTGAATTTTATTTTCGGTTAGTTGTGAGCAATGTAGTGCGCGTGCGCTCCGACGGCAATGCAACTCTGGAGTGTGGAGGCTTGCGTTGGAAGGACGAACGGAATGGGGTGGAACAATTGGAATGGCGCAAAAATGACGTCAGACTGGTCGAACATCGGGCGGGAAGCACCACTGTGAAACACAACGTCGAAAGGATGACCATCCAGCCTCTCACCTTTGCCCTTTACTTCAATCCCGTCGTTGAGGAGGACACAGGCTTGTACACTTGCACCTTCAAGCAGGCCACCGACAAGGGAAGGACACTGCCTGTTAAAGCTGTCCAGTTGATCGTTCAAGGTAATCTTCAGTTGACCAATCAAAAGTAAAAATTAATATTCTTGGTGAGCAGAACCAGTCTGAGTGTATCCCCCGGGTCAGGGATCCCACAGACCTGGAAAATCTGGAATTGTCAGGGATTTGATATGCCTGGTACAGTCATGAAGTCATATTTGTACTGTAAGTCAAGGGAAATTCACTGTTTATTACATTTGCATTCACATGGCCAGTTGTATATGAGTTATCACAAAAGTCATGTGATGACATGATCAGCCAGCCCTGCATCTATGGGAAATTCCCCTTTGTAAAGCAAAACCTGCTAAAGGTGACACCCAAAATAAGGTCAGATTAGGTCACTGTATACAGGTGGTCACTATAGGCATACAGAGAATTTGTTTAAAGGAAACAGTATAGTGTATTTGTATGCACTAAAACCAATTTATGAAAAGCGGTCACTATGCAGAGGTGGTCACTTTTAACAGGTTTTACTGTACCTCATTGGGAATTCTACTTTTAACTTCTTTTGACATCATCTGAGGAGATAAAAATTTGTTTTCTACACGTTTTTTAAATCAAATTTAGTTTTCACAACATATAGTCCTTTTTTCCCAAATTGAAATCTTACAGATACAGTATGAATACCTTGTAGAAATCGTGTGGTCGAGTGGTTTTCAAAAGCATTATAAAATCTTGTTAGTTTAACCTACATAGTGCATCCTCATAAAAACCATCAAAATTCCGAATAAGGCAATTACCAGCAAATTTCGTTATAGCCGGATTTTGAAAAAATGTCGTAAGCTTTTGATTAATTCCAAGGTGACTTAAGGCTCTCCTTTTCACTCCTACCCAGATTTTTCTCTTGTGTTTTTTTTAAACGTTTTTAAACGAAAAGAAACGTTTGACCTCCATTTTCCAAAAAAAAGTTTTTTTTATTTACTTTAATAGTGTTCTTCACCAACTCTTTGAGATGCATTCTCAAATCTCAATTTTGACGAAGCTCACGATTTGAGGTTTGTGGGCGCTAGTGTGAAATCGAGGTCAGCGCGGTGCATTGTGGGTACTTCCGGTTGACTCGGAGTGGGCCGAAGAATACACTTCAGGCATAAATCCTTGGGATTTATATTCGAGACTTTATGCAAATGAAGAAGATTTTGCACGATTCTGCTAAATTCGGTTTGCTAATTAGCGCCCCCTGACGCCATGTGTTTTTTTTTTCCCGATTGAGGTCACCCCCATCAGATGGGATCTCTATTGTTGCGTGAAAGGGGTGAATATACCAAATTCAAAGAAATGATGTCACTTGGACTTCGAAACCCAATTAAATTTGTATAAAAAAATCTCATATTTGTTCAAGATGAGTTTGAAAAAGTAATGTTTCCTGTTCCCATTCTCACGTTTTCTTTTTGCTTTGGAAAGTAATTAATGTCATCTTCATTGTGTTTTATTTCTTGATATTCCAATGTTAATTAACAATTAGTTTCGTGAATTTGTGGAGACACATTCGTTAATTTGGCATTATTAGGAGATTAGAACAGAATTTGATGGACTGTAACCATTATTTACATGTATACATTATGTTCCAGAACACTACCTTTTGATTTAGTCATTCTAGTGTATGACACGCTCACTCACTCAGCCCTTCATCTATAAAAATGGGCAATTCCCCTTTTTACGTCATTTTCCCTAGATTTGGACAACCTGGAATTGTCAGGGAAAAGTGGCTTACATGTATTTTTGAAGCATTTGCTTTCATGTGCATGGCCAGTTGTTAGTCATACCAAAAAGGGAAGAGATGGCACAATCGTCCAAGGGAAATTCCCTTTTTCGTTACACATTTTAACACAATTTTTACATAAATTAAGATGTTGCTTTAATAATAGTTTGTGTAATCCCAAGGTTAAATTTAAGTTTGTCATTTACTGCCCATTGTAAATTCTCTTATACATTAAAACCGATACTTTGAGCAGCGAGTCAAGTATAGTTAACTTTTTTATAGGCATGTTGCATTATTTTTGAATTTTCAGCTGTTAGGACAGTCAGGAAAATAGTGGAAAAAGTCAGAGATATTAAAAACTTCATTATCTGTGGGAACCCTAAATAATGCGAAGTTTGAGAATATTACATACGCATTGTTTGGAAGTAATGTAGATCGTGCTTTTTTTTTTTTGGTCGAAATTTATGCCACTCTTTTCCTCGTTTCTTCACTTTGCAAGACGGGAAAAAGTGCAGTTGGCCATTGTTGGTGTTTTAAAAACTGGAGATTTAGCAGCCTGTAAAAATTCTTCATTTTTTGGTATGGCCAGGTCGTGCAGAAGTCGTGGGATGTTTTTTTAATGATTTAGGCAGAATCCAGCTTGGCGAGTGGAGGTGAATTATGGTGGGATGATATTTTATGCTCGCTTTGCCTTCCTCATACCTCTTCTTCACACTGATTGACCTTTGATCTCACCATCTTGGTTTTGCACGTTCTTGCCCGTGGCGTTCTGGAAAACTAGTTTTTCGGTTTCGAGGGGCCATCGAAAAGGTACTTCTCGTTTCACTTTGCACCTTTTGGAGTTGTCTACATGTACATGTATTAACTTATCTACCAGAAGTTAACTGCATGTACTACACTGTAGTAGGTGGCTGAAATGTACCAAACATTATGTGGTTGGATTGTCAGTGTAATGTTTATTGCATTTTGTGACATTACAAACAGATTGATATCTGCCCTAAAGCATGCAGTTTGTGTTTTGACGTGGCTGAAATTGGGAATCCGAATGTCCATAATCGTATAGCGTAACTATACTCTTCCTGTAAATCACGTGTTCTGTGGTCACATCATAACGGCGCTTCATTGAAACTACATCCAGGATGCTTAACCTTTATTTTTATTTCTGCTTTGGAAAAATCTGTCCATTTTATCCTCTATAAATTTGGCGTGGTTTTACATTTAACCGGGAATTTTATTTCGTCTAAGAAACGATAGAATTCGTGACCTGGGTTATTTTTTCCAGAAATCATTATGTAGTAGGTGACATTCATATCATAGGCCTTCACGTTGATTTCTGGCTGGCAAAATATATTCTTCTTATATTCTTCTTATATACTGTAGTTCTCGTTAAATTTGGCGTGGTCACGAATTTTACCCGATTGGCACGTGCAGTACAGAACATCTTACCAGTAATTTAACCAACTATTTTTATTTCATTTAAGATAGAATTCATGACCATGGTAATTTCTCTAGAAAACATTTTGAAGGTTCATGAACCTTCATATGGGCCACAGCCATGGCGTGGTAGCCTATACGACATTTTTATGACATTCTAGCTTCGTAATGCTGCATGATCAGCCACCTGTAACCAAGGACCTACACGTGGGCAGAAACAGTCAGAATGCACCTGGTAAAACCACATTTGTAGGATGAATTGGACTTGTCAGATGGCCCTCTGGCAGAGCCTGTCTTCTCGACCCTTCACATTTTGCATTCCAGAGGATCTGTTCGGATGCTTACGAGATGACCCCTTCGGTTGGTATGGCTGATCTCAGAAGCCCTTTGACCCCGCGCTCGGCACATTTTTGGATGGCAGTAAAAAATGGTAGGAAGGAAGGGAGAAGGTCGCAGGCCAGTGGCCAAAGGCGGACTTCTATAGGAAGATGAACTGCACAGTTGTGGTAGCAATCATCTAATTCTAATCCTGGAGCCATTATTGTGTCGATTTCTTCAATATGTGCTTTTATAAATAGACGGTGGCGAGATTTTTTACATTTTTTTTTTCACCATTCGGATTACTAGATAAGCATTTGTTAGTTAAATCCGAAATGAAAGAATAGCCGAATAATTCAGCGTTTGGATTTCATTAATTTAGACAGCTCTTGCTAGGGTGGAATGCTGATGTGAAAAAACGTATGTGGTGTCACGCATGAAACATCGGCTTAGCGGCTTTTTTTTTTTTTTTTTTTTGGGCCCGTGCAGTTTTGTGCATAAATTATGAGAATCAAATATGCAAAACGAATAAGACCCGATGAAGCGATAAAAAATACGAGGGAAAGCTGATATTTTTGAAATATAATGAGGCGAGAGGGAATCGAACCTCCGTTTTTGGAAACCTCTGGGTGATGGGCAATGTAGTCTCGAAAGCATAAAAAACGATTGGTGCAAATGAGATCTAATGGCCCAGGTCACGAATTCCATCTTGTTGTTTTGACGAAATAAAAATCTGACAAATTGTTTTGCACAGGTGATGTCATTTTATCGGATTAATATCTAACCTCAAGCCTGTGGGTGAAATTTAGAAACTGAATGCCTCCATTCGTATCGTAACGGCGCTTCATACACATCACGTGTTTAGTGGCTATATACATGTAGTTACGGCGCTTCATTGAAATGCAGTTGTATGCATTGTCTTTGTTTCTATTTGTGGTTTGCAAAAATATTTCTTCTTTATACTCGTTGAATTTGGCGTGGTCATGTATTTTATCCACTTGGCGCTTATGGTAACAATAGCATCACCAAATGGGGCTATATAATCTTGCAATCCAAATTTATCCTATACAAGTTGTTGATGTTAAGGAACTAAATATGGATGAGAAAATTTTGAATAAATGCTATACATAAGAATGATTTTCCACTTGGTTTAGTGATGTCCAGAAATGGCACTTGAGAATGCCTGGGTTGTCATCTTATGCACGCCTTGCATGCATACTGTATGCATTATATGAACCTTCTGTAGGAGGAAACCATTACCGAAGAGCATTTCAATGTTGTTTTCCTTTATTTTGAATGCATTTTTGGTCGAATGAATAGTTTATGAGAACTTATGAAGATGTGGACGAAAATGGGAATAATGTCCAGTATGCGCAAGGGATGTTTGAAAAGTCCGTGGCCTGTACTGCGTGATGTTCGCATCTGCATCAGGCCACGGACTTTTCATACACTACCTTCATTGCCCACATCGATTGTTCGAGACACATAACCGTCCACCGTACCTTAAGACAATTTTACTTATTCATATTGTACATCTTATTTGGGCGAGGAGATATGACCAAAAGTTTTTATAGTGCCAGCTGTGAGATTATTATTGCAAAAAAATGCTATATCATATTTTATCCATTTCTGCCCCGTTGGCTTCTGTCACAAATTCTAACTTGGCTTAGCAACCTTCGAGGTGGTCAAACTTGTCATTCTAACCCGTTGATGGAGCTTTTGTGCTGTATGTAGGCCTACTGGTCTAAAATTTCTTCAATGTGGTCTTTCTGTAGTATCTGATATTAGCTCCCTGCCACATGGCTTATTACGTGCAGCTGACTGTATACGATATTAAAATCTAATTGAAATACAGCATGGTTTTCCAGCCACCCAATATGGAATTTTTCATAGCAATTCGATGCCTTTTAGACCGTCCCTTGATTGCCCAAGGTGGGGAGGTTCATCCGCTAAATACGAGTGGTTTTATTTGATTTGCAAAATGTCTCCCTTTTTAGGTCTCTAATAAAGCGAATCCTATCTAATTCGAGCATTTCTATTATATATGTACATAGCTTGTATTAATTATATCGCTGCTGCAGTCGCTTTAATTATTCATAGAATGCGCAGCAAACGTATAATAACTACTGATTTTATCATTTGATGCAAATTCAAAGCCGCAAACGATGCTCATGGTGCAAGGGGGGGGCCAACGAGGAGAAAAAGACGAATTATCGGGTTTCAAATATGGAAGCGCCTTTTAAATATTCATAGATGACGGGCCCCCAGGAATAATTAATTAATTATAATTGACGGATGCGATTATGTTTCCAATGGCTTCCCTCAGGTATATGGCGAAAATACTGTACGTTTTACGTGGAAACGGGGCAGCACCCCATAGTTTTACGATATTGCATTACGGAAAATTATACTAATTTCTTAAAAATTATACGATTAAATTAACGTAAACATTCGAGAAATGTATTTGCAACTCTTGGCTTGTACAATCTATTTGCTGAGACGGCACATTACTGAAAGCAAACGTTGCAAGAGTTGGCGATTAACATCGTGTGTTGGGACTTTATCTTATCGTTTTTGAAATTTGCAAAATCACGAATTTTTCGGCATTAATATCTTGTTTTTGATACCAAGATTTAGCAGATGCAATATGAATTCTTGAAATGGGCTGTCCCCGGTGGTTGGCCAACCGTACATACGTGCGTGTACGTATGGATGGCCAGTATACAGGGGCAGCACATGCATACGAAATAGGTCCTACCCATATCGGCCCTATAATGCGTATACAAGCAATTTATATACGAGATTGGTAAAGGTCTTATAACGAACTTTACAATTGGCACTTGGAATCGAGTTCTTTAAATATTACAGTTATGTGGTTATGCTCTTTTGGACCAATAAATCAAATTGGCAAGTAGGCCTATACAGTGCAGCCTCGATAATCCGGCACTTCTGCCAGTGAGAATGCTTTTCTCTAATACCCCTGCTAGAGTTTCTGGCAGCTGAGACTGCTACTGTATTCTAACGCTGACTATACATAAATCATTTAATTACTATATCAATTTTTAAACAGTGTTAATTGCATTTCATGTCAATGGTCACCATGAAAGTGTGGGGCACTTATGTTTACCATATTTTGGCGCCAAAATCTTTAAATAAAAGTGCATATCTCGTTGTGTGTGTGTCATATATTCACAACATGACCTGTCCTATACATCAACCGGAATTTCTTCACTGTCATGTCAATCGGATAATTGCACACAAGGAAAACTCCGCACATTTAGGTTAAGTTAGGTTTGGTTGTTCAGTACATCCCAGAACTCTCAAATTCAATTTCTGTAACCCACATGAATCTTTAATTTGAGGGGGAATTTCATATGCTAGAATTATTCATTTGGGAAAAGTCATTGTTGCATTGACTTATACATGTAGTCTATAGTTCTCCCCACTTTCATATGGAACCTTAGCACTAACTACATGTACAAAGGGTATACTGAAATCTTGGTGGGCATCCTGCCATAAGTTGCGTTCTAAAATTGAAACCAAAGTCGTGACACTGTCGCCATGAAATGACCATTATCTGCTGCCACGACAGTGCGACTGCGTCGTCCAAATCTGACATGCATTTACTGTCATGAGGCCCAGTGTCGCGACATTATAGTGGCATCGATGAGAATCCGGCTTTATAATCCCAGAAAACACTACTTTCAATGGGGTGTATCAATTATGCTAATCAAAGCATATTTAACATAAATAATGACGAAAATGTATAAGTAAAATTCGGTCCCATTTGACGAAATTCTCAGAATGCATCCAGATATTTGCAGAGAATCAAATCATGGTGTTATCGAACGGTTCCATATTCACCTTCAAGTTGTAGTCACGTGATGTGTTCCAGGAACGCACTATTTTTTTATACGCCAGCATTAGCTCTATGTCGTCAGTCATTTTTTTCCCTTTTTTCTCTCTTCGGGTGAGCAGGGTCCATTCGATTTGCATCGATGAATAGGAAATTTCTCTTTTTCCTTCAACCCCCCCAAATGCGAGGTTCTTCGCTTGTACTATATTTTATTTTCCGTACATAAAAGTATTTCATGTAAACGATGCGTGACAAATGGCGCTGGATTTATTTAAACGCTTTACTTCTTACTGCGCAAACTTTCCGTGTTTTTTTTAAGGGTTTCTTCGTTTCCCCTCGAGTGTTCCTCCGCCGCTCTTAAAACGATGTATCGATCCGCAATTGAATTTCTGAGTTTGTAACGTCATGTTCCGAAATAGAAGCTCGTGCCAAGTGTTTCCAAACTTCTATACCTATACTTTTTTTTACTGTAAAATGTTTGATAAAATGAATCGCTCTACTTCAAATTTGTGTCGCTATTTACCGCGAGAAACTCCAATGACTTTTATTTTGATACCTGCACAAGCATGCTTCCGCCATAAAAAAGTAATTCCGAGATTGGAAAATTGGCCGCCATTTTGATTGGGACGTATCCATCAAGTTATAATTGATTTTTACTTTGCGGGGCTTCTGTCGAATTGCGAAAAAAAAAATGAAACTATAAAAAAAGTCTTTGACAAACTGGAAATGGATTAACATTTTCTTATCACCAGCTTATTGTTTGAAGATTTTGAAAGGCGAATCTTATTGAGAATTGGCCGGATGTCAATGGCGGCCATTTTGTTTCTTTTTTTGAAATTTTCAAATTTGAAAATGCCAATTTTTGCTCAAAAAAACAAAAATAAAGTTCCTAAAATTATTTAAATATTTGTCTCTAACTCAATAAATATTCTTTGAAAAACTATTTATTATATTATAAGTTAGTTACGCACATGGACAACTTTGAACACCTTAATAAACCTAACATAACCTGACCTAATCTATAGTAATATCTACACCAAAACCTGCGAATAGCGAACCTCAATAAAATGATGATCATGTATGTATCGATAACACACAGTCGGAAAGGTGTGTATATGGTCATCACCTTATAGATGAGCCCTATAAATAGCACAACTTTTGGTTTGGTCCCAATGGTTTGCGCTATTCTCGTACTGCCTAACATGACCTAACCTATATGGTTATAGTTGTACACAAGAATAAGTTCGTACACCTAAACAAACTTGACACACGTGAACAAAAATAACCTATATAACCTGACCTATCCTATTCCAAATGGGCAGCCTTAAAGCTTATTGCTAAATAATTGGGTGTGCGGAGATTTCCTTTTGCGGAATCATTCGGTAACCATGTCGTCTTTTAAATAGGACAACTTCCAAACGACAGCATAAGTGTTCTCTAAATGGACCCATTTTTCATTCCTAACGACTATATTCCATGATTTATTTATCTCATAGAAATATATTTTAATGGCTGAAGTAGAATTTTTCGCATTGTGCGTAATTTCCCTTTTAATCTTTTTCCTTTTTTCCTATTGTGAACGATTGAGAATGACTCACCCAATTCCTTCCTAATTCAGTTTTTTTTGCTGTCCCGTTGCCATTATAAAGTGCTGGGTTAGGCCTAATATTTAAGTGAAAAGGACAACGCTTTGAGGGGCCCTGATATATACAATGATTGATGAGCCAAAAGTTGCATTGTTTTCAAACCCCCGGAAAAAAAAAGGATGATAAGTGATGAGCAGCAAGCAGCCTCCAAATCCCCCATTTTATAACGCTGATAGATTACACTGAACGCTCTCAATCAGGTCCCTCCACCCCCACAATGCATCACTCCCGAAATTCGCACATTCGTATTGCCTTTTAAATATAATCTGAAATTCAATGAAGCCAATTTCATTTCATACTCCGAATGGTCTTAAGTGGCGACACGGGTTGTTATCTAATAAAAAAATAGCTGAGGAAAGCTGATTTGCAAATAAAATTTGGCTGCAGTGTTACGAGGTTTCAATTGACAAGATGTCAATGGCGGCCATTTTTGAATGTCTCGTTTGAAAATCTCGTTGAAAATAACGAGATAGCCATGGCTATAAAATGCAAAACTACGTTATTTTCGGATGGTATCACTTAAATCATGTCTAGAATTTCCGAATTTTGCACTGATTCGGAGTTACAGTTGGCTTGGTGTCAATGACGGCCATTTTGTTTTCTTTGAAATTCTGGATTTAAAAATGACGTCATTGTCTTGGGTATATAACAGACAGTTTTTTACCGTTGCGTTTGTTCACAGAATTCTATTCAGATGACATATCACATGCATGAATCATGTTAAATTTCTCATAGTTTAGCAGTGTAATTGGGTTTCAATTTGCTCGATGCAAATGACGGCCATTTTGTTTTATTTAAAATTCTGGATTTAAAAATGACGTCGTAAATCCTGGATATAAACAAAACAGGCCAAGATTTTACAATTGGAGTTGTACACATTTGTATATTGTGATAACATAACATGAATCACGTTTAGATTCTCATAATTTTACAGTGTTATCTGCATTTCAATTAGATTGATGTCAATGGCGGCAATTTATTTTTGGAAATGCTTGATTTGAAAATGACATCATAATCTTGGGTGTATATAAACCAGATAGTTTTTCCCATAATGTCTGTAGAAAGAATGAATCACGTTTAGATTCTCACAATTTTGCAGTATCGTGGTTTGACTTGGCATGATGTCAACGGCGGCCATTTTGATTCTTTTTTTTAAACTTCTGGATTTGAAATTGAGACGCCATAGTCCTGACAATAAAATAAATGAAGTTTTGACCGCTGTAATCAGAACTGCAGATGAATCTCATTTGGATCCTCAGAAATTTTGCATCGAATGGTTTACGTTTAGCAAATACATATGTAGCAACTTCTATATCTATAGATAGAGATCATATGAGCATATCGTGAGAATGTCTTATCTGCTATTTTGCAGGGCTTTATTTTATGGAAATTAGAGGATTTTGAGAACATCCATTTGGGGATTTGCAAAAGATAATGTATGGAAGAACACGGTTGTCGGAAAAATAGGCAATTAAAAAAGCTATAGGTTTATTAGTTTGCTTCCCATAGGATATTCATGTATACGTGTGTATACATCAGCACCGGTTTTAACGTTCTCACAATTTGGCGAGAATATATATACTTTTATCGAAAGCGCGCAGAAAAGATTAAGTTTGGTCAAAAAAACGTGTCTTTTGAACTGGGAAGGTTCGTTGATAAAAATATATGGATTTGAAATAAAGTTTATAGAAGCAAGAAAAACTTGGATAAAAACGAAAACGGAAATCGATAAATTTTAATCAAATATGTTTCCTCTCTCTCTCTTTCGATCCTCCTTTCCAAAAATATATATTTTTTTGGACGAAAAATGGATTCGTATTTTATTTGTTGAAAGAGAGGGTCGTATTTTTGAGATCTATCTCAAATTGACAAATATAATAAATACGAGAAGATATTTCATGATCGGCCTCCGGGGAATCGCAATGCGCATCTATAGGTAGCATTTCGTTAGGAAAAACCTAATCATGATACTTTCCAAATTTTGCTATTATTACACGAAATAAAATGCAAGATAAAAAAAGACTGAAAACTAGATATTAGCATGTCACGAATTCTATATATCTTGGGCAAATTTCTGATAAGATGTGCATATATGAACGCCGAGTGGATAACATGCGTGACCTGGCCAAATTTTAAAATTGTGCCAGGATAAAAAATAGTTTTGAAAACTGTACATTTGGAAACTCAGATATATAGCTGAGCACTCCTGGACACTTGAGCACATTGAAAATTAAGCACTTGTGCCATGCATGCTCAATACCACTCGTTCGAAAAAATTCCGTGCTTAACTGAGCAGATCACAGGTCCACTCAGTAGGGTATGACAATTTTTCGAACGAGTAGTATTGCGCATGCGTGGCACAAGTGCTCAATTTTCAATGTGCTCAAGTGTCCAGGAGTGCTCAGCTATCTGAGTTCCCCTAATGTATTTTGGCAATGTATTTTGACTACCTCCTACATGTATACTATAGTGGCATTTCAATAAAGCGCCGTAACGATAAAACCACTGAACACGTGATCTGAATGAAGCGCCATTGCACGCTATATTATCGTAATTGAGCATTCAGTTTGTAAATTTCAGTTTTCTTTTATTTGAGTAATACCTATAGATTATCGATCCCTTATCTGGGAATGGTGAGACAATATTTAAATGTGATTATGCAATCCGGTGCAGTACGAATCGTGACGTCAAAGTAACACGGTATTGTTGACTCGATCATCTTTCGATTTTTCTCTTCTAATAATACGTCTTAATTTATTTTGCATCTTTGACTGGTGAGGTTGAAGTTGTCAAAAGCAGCATTCGTGATTTGCATAAAAAATGTCTATATCACGCCTGATCGAACTTGCAATGTACGTTTAGGCGAAAACACTAACGTTTTTACTGTTTACCTGTTGATGTTCTTTTTAAAGAAATTGGATTAAAAATGTCCATGTCTTCTATCATTTATGGCAATTCTTTTAAACTTAAAACCAAGTTTCGGATCTACATGTACATGTATACAGTTATAAAAATGCATGCACACTTTGCCCCATGATCAGCGATCAGCAGGTACACTTTTGAAGGAAACTCGAACGAGTTCGAGTTTCGAGTTTATATGGCATTTCGAGCCCAAAAAGTTTTCAACTTAGGGACCAAACCTGACCTAAACTAAATTAACCCTTGTGTCCTAGAGAATTTGCCCCATAAACAGCAATCAGTATACAATTCTGAAGGAAACTCGAACGAGTTCTAACAAACGAGCTCGAGTTTCGTTTTAAGGGCATTTCGATCCCAAAGAAGTTTTCACCTCAGGGACTAACCTAACAAGGAACTAAATTAACCTTAATTCCTCGAAAATTTGCCCCATGATCAGCAATCATTGCGTACAATTTTGAAGGGTCGAAACTCGAACGAGCTCGAGTTTCGAGCTTTCACCTCAGAGACCAAACCTGGCCTGAACTAAGTTAATTCTTAAGTCATAGATAGGTCATTGTAAGGGTCTCAAACGGGGTCAAAGGGCACATAGGTCCTTGGTGAGAGTCAAGGGACAATTTTTATATAACATATGTACATGGATTTTTATTACACTACCCGGTCGTAAGTCCGGAAAAAAAAACCACATGGTAGGTATAGGATTTGCTCTTGAGTTTAGCATCCCTTTAAAAATTGTAAGTGGTGAAAAACTAATGCACAAAAAACTTGTTTTACCCAAACAACTTTTGAAACAAAAAAAATAGTGCTATTTTGACGTTGAAAGATTACTTTCTGCTTGATTGCGAATTACTAAGGTCGCTTTGGTCAGTGGGTGGACGTTGCATTGTTAATTGGTTGACAGCTGCGTGTCAGAAGCATCTTGTTCCGAAGGAAGCGGAAATGGAAGACACGCATCCTCGAACACTGAGCAGCTCCCCCTAGCTTCACTTAATGGCAGGAAAGGCGAGCTGCAAGGGTCAAGGGTCAGTCCAACAGACCAGGCAGGACAGGATGCGAGGATCCAGTTGCACTGGGGTGTTGCGAAGAAATGGTAATGGTTGCCTCGTAACATACTCCCATTACATTAATCGACAATCAGGCTACTTGTTTTGTGGGGGGTTTTTTTTAGTCAAAACACGAGAAAGCAGGGAAAACGTTTAAATTTCACCAAGTTGGGTAATAAAACTTAATAACAAACCTTACTTTTAATGAAGTGAGAAAACAGTTTCTCAGACTTGGGTCAATGTACAGTATATTTGGAGAGATATGCTAGCACCTCAAAAAAGCTATGCCAGCTCTTGACTATGAAGCATGGAAAAACCTTGATTTTTCATGGAATTGTGATATATAGTGAAATTCGCTTATAACTATATTCAGGGGACCTCGTTATATCCGAATTTATGAAAAATAAAACGTTGTTGTAATAACAATTATAATGTACATACATGCACGCAAATACAAGTTTAAAATTAATTTACAGTGTACGTGTAGCCTATACATGTACATTTATTTATTAATTGTTTTGACTGAAAAAGTCGTACTTAATTGTTCAGTACAGGTGAATTTACTGGAAATTAATGCGAAATTTAAACTTTTTCTTAAAATAATAACCGCTTATCTAAAGCTGGAAAAAGTATAAATCTTGTATACCAATATTGAGAAAACAATTATTCAATAGTAAAGATAAATTTTAAAGTTTGTATAGATTTTATATACATGTATATTACTAAATTTCAAAATTGAAAAAAAATAGGGAAAATCCCTTTTTAATTCATTTATTCCTCATCATACTTAAACAAATACATAAATTCAATTAATAAATTTCACTTAACTTTATTACAAAATACGAACGTTTTTGCTTTTTGAAAGTTATTGTTTCGTTAGTAAAATAAAATAAAAATAATAAGATTTCAAATAAAAATACAATACAGCTTTAAGATTGTAAATAATGTTGTCATTACCTTACATGTACATGTATATACACTTAGAAAATCGTTTTAGGATAATGAAAAGAAGGATCGCTACCCGACATAGTAATATCCGAGCAAAATTACTGTACGTAAGATTAATTGACCAACCGAACACCTTGCTCGGAATCGTTATACCTGAAATCTTGCTTTACTCGGCATCGTTATAAGTAAATTCCACTATTTTGCAAAACGAAGTCAGGGAAATTCCCCTTTTAACTCGTTTTAACATCCGAAAGACAGATTGTCTGAATTTTTATATTCGATTTTTTGACCTGTTTTTATACCCCATATTGTTTAAGCACGTGGGAAAAAATATCATAAAAGCTTGAATAATTATTATTACTTTCACATTTGATTTTCAAAAAAACCGAATTACCATCATAAATGCATCGTTTAACTCCCCCTTAATTAAGAACATCGTATATATTAGATGGGGTAATCCTGGGAGCCTTATATTGATCCTGGAAAAGTGGAGGGGAAAGCATTGGTTTTGACCGATTGACAACTTGATCAATGCAGTTCTGAACTTGGACACCCTGTATAATGGTTTAATTGGGCACACGCAATGTTTACCCCCCACAAAGTAATAAAATATATTAGATGAAGAGAGTGATTGAATGATGAGGGATGGTGGAGGTATATGGGATTGCCATGATGAACAGCCTTTGCAAAGGGGGGGGGGGATGTGGGACAAGGGTTGCATGGGTTTGTGGGTGTTCATTAGAGGATTTGTTGTTGTTTTTCTGCTAATATTTGGTCATCAAAATGTTACAACCTCATTGGTTGCTATTATTGGAACGTCTTGGCTGCCTTGGTTGATGGAAAAGTTGGGAGGGTGATTGAGGTAAACTCAGCGAGGGTCAAGGGTCGTGGTTGCATGGTGAATTTTTTTATGGACTGTTGTTGCAGACAAGTATTTTTTAATTTTTGGTGTACCCTGTCTGAACACGTGCTAAAATGGCATCATGCACCACTGTAAGCAAGAAAATTCCCACAGATCTGGAATAAATTTCTTTTGTAAAAGTCAGGGAAGTTCAACTCTAATATTACATTTGTTTTCACACACATATACAGTGGGTATCCAAAGTTATGACAAAAACTCAATAGATGACCAGCTCTTATAAGATATGATTTATCTGTGCAATGAATTTGATTTGACAAACACGATGGATTCAATCCAGAATTTATTCGTGAATTCAAGAGGCCACTTGAGTGTTTTCTGACAAAAAAATATAAGATTGGAATGAAAGGTATCCATTTAATTGATTTGCTTTATTTTTCATCGCTGATGATGTCAAGGAATTTAGTTCAGTGAACTTGTACTGATTTTACAGCTATGAATTGATGGAATGTCATGGATCACATTCCTGACAACCACTGAGATGACCATATTATAGAGATCAATCGTGCTTTTGAGAGCATTTGATTGAACATGATATAAACGTCGTTTATATGAATTACCCCAGTTTATAGTTATCTGTATTGATTTATAAGTTGCGGTGAGATTTACACAAGATTTACAAAATTACCATATGAAAGGTTCATGTTAACCCTTTATCTCGCTGGAAGAATGTGTGGCTTCAGTTTGGTCCTTTAAGACCCTTAATTGTATTTAACCCTCGAAATGTCGTTTTTACAGGAATTTATAGTTTGACAGAGTTGGCAAAGTCCTGGAATAGTCGGGGATTTTATAAAAGCTTTTGAAATTCAACACATCAAGCGGTGAATTTGTTCACAACATAGGGAAAATCCCTTTTTCATTCATTTATTCCTCATCATACTTAAACAAAAAATGAGAATTTTTGTACTCATTGTTCAATGGACAAGGTCCACGTTACGTGCAGCGCCCCCTTGTGGTAGGAAATAGCGATTTTTCTAGGGGATAGAAACA
>JAQGCC010002677.1:0-17580 GCA_034698905.1 Xestoiulus laeticollis | reverse complement strand
AGCCGATCAGCCGGTCAGCCGAAAGTTTGACGAAAAGGATCTTGACGAAAAGGACTTTGACGAACTGTCCGGCCACCTTAATTATATACGGTGAAAAGGAAGCTTAATTTAATATCTCATAGGATAAGTCGTGCATAAGCATATGTCAATATAAACCTATTATACTGATACGTTAATAATACGTAGATATGTTAAAATAGCCTCATGATATTTTTTTCATCAAAACTAATCATGTATCTTGTATATAATTATTCTAGAATATAATTATTGTTGATAATTTTTGGGGCAATATGATAATGGCCATAGGCTCATCTTTTCAATACAGTACTATAATGAAATCCTCTATAAATTTATATATCCTGCAGCTCGACAACATTATGTTTATGTATATTGTCAGCATATTGTCTACTTTTAGTAGACACATTATGCTGGCTATAAAGAGACTTGTGTGTTTGGGAAAAGTCCAGCTTACTAAATTGGATATTCTCATTTTATCTCTCATGCTAAATACTTTTCAAATTACAATGTACTCATACTGATTTCAGTAGGGTAATATCAGCTTGAAAGTGGTTGGCTTCAATTACATAATATTTTTTCAATTGCTTTCTTCACTATTTCCACATGCATTATTTTAAAAAGAAATGTTTTCTTGTGGCAAGCTTAATTATTTAAAATGTCTTGTAAGTATTTGATAATTTATATTAATATTTTTCTAGTATTTTTGAAGATTACTCCCATACCTCACCTTGAGATTATGCAGCAAAACTATCTTTTCATGGTTTGAAAACTTATTCCCATTTTGACTATAGCTACTAAACATTTTAAATCACCGTCGGATATGCGCGTTTTCTGATAGTGTGCAGGATGCAATACTATATAGAAACTATTCGATTAAGAATTTGTTCAGCGCAATCATCGTTACTTTTCTTTATTAATTTCCAGTATTTTAGTTCTCAATTATTTATAGACATTTTGAATTTCCAAGCTTTTCCTTGGCATACCGATATTAAAATAAATATACATGTACATGTATTCTGAATGGAGGTGGTGTATTGAAGGTTTACGTGATCACATCATATTTTTTTGCCCTCGATCTACATCCTTTCACTTTGACGTTCTAAATCCGAGTAAGAATATTATGCGTCCTAAATTCTGATTTTGTTGCCACTTTGTTTTGAGATTTTTTTTAGAGTTTGTAGGCCTATGTATACATGCGCCAATGCTCGTTTGAAGTGGATTGTACATGAACATTGTATACTTTTCCCTAGTGTTTTTCCATGGGGAGAATAAATTTGGAGAGATGGTAAACTGGGCTTTATCGGTCCCCAAGGTGTCCTTGGATTTTTGTCCCCCAGTTTACGCATTTGCATAGCCTTTTTTTTGCATTGGCACACTTTCTAGGTTGTCATTCATGAGATACATTAACTGCTTTTTTTTATTAATGCTAGAAATATACTAGATGCATTTGCGCTACCTTATCATATTGTCTAACATGGGTAGGTCATTGACCAATATTCAAAGTTATATTATAATTTTTGGATTTGCGCAGTACGTGTTGTGTCTGCAATGATTTAATGGTATTTTCTACTAAGAAATTTCTTAATCTTTTTCACTACGAAACATGGCTATTGTCATTTAGACAAAATCCAGATTTCTAGTAGAGATATACATGTTTATTGCATGTTTATGGCCAAGCTTGTGCTTGCACTTTTTTTAACCTTATATTTTTGGCTGGTAAGCTTAAGAATATAATAAATATTTGTAAAATTGCATGCATGACTTGCTAACTAAAGCAATCATTACTTGAATACTATAAGTAAAGCACGAATTTGTCTTTTAATTGTTTCTACATCCGTTTTTTAAAACTATAAAGACAATTAATGTATGCATGGAAAATTATGTTGAATAAAAATTTATTTTTGGCAAAATTATCTATGATACATTAAAATAAAACAATGTACATTGTACATGCAGCCATTTTTTGCTTGTTTTAAAATTTCTTCGATCTGCCCTTCTAAAAATATCGAAATGTCATTCCATATTCTAGTTTAAAAATCTTTATATAGTGCATGCAACCTCACACAAAATTTGATTGAAGAAATGAATAACGCAATAGTCCAGTAAATGTTTTTTTACGGAATTTTGAGATTCAGAAAGTGAAAAATATTGTTTTTTTTTTTCAAGTAATGAAGATGAATGTTTATGTAGTTGTGTGCAAGTTACAATTCGTAAGGGTTGTGTCTTCAGCCTTGCATTATCAAAAGGATTATATTACTGTATGTGCAAATAGTAAAAAATGACTTTTATTTGTGCAAAAACAAGATTTGATATGGATTTCTGGTAAAAATGACTTGTTTGAAGGGGTGGCACGTATGGTTCATTTTTCCTCATTTTGCTTGTTCGTGAAGTCTTTTGTAAAGTCAAATATGGCACTTTTAGTTGCTAGGAAGAATCTTTAGGAAATTCAGGCTATTTTATTGCATTCTTTTTGCGTACATAAAAAGTTATAGTTGCCGGCTCAAGTTATCCGCTGGCCTTTACAAACTGTCATCCTCGACCCTAGTTCGAATTGCATTTGATGGATTTTCTTAGATTTAAGTATCGTTTTTCTCGGCCACTTTCAATGATAATGGCAGATTTCCTTGTCATATCTGGACTGGAAACCCTGCCTCATAATGCTTCCGTACCTACAGAACTACTAAGAAAACGTGCAGGAAGCAATAAAGCTTTTCCAAAGAAACATTAAGGGGAAGGCACCTCTTACGAATTCGCAATTCAATATGGCCGCAATCTTATCCTTTTATGCGTAGGCTGTCTGTTTTTCTCGCATTTGCAATTCTGTTCGAAGAAATATATTACTATATACAAACGAAATTTGGTTGCCCAGTATTCTTGCATGTAGGCGAAAATGTTGATTTTCAAAGGAAGGAAAAAGAAATATTTAAATTGAAGTCTTCATGGTGATGTCTGAAGGTTTTTTTGCGAAAGCCAATAATGATCAAAATATTAATATTTTTTTTGTTGAAAAATGTATTTGCGAGGACAATTTTTGGTTGAAGGGAATATGAGGAGATATATACTCTTTCTAGTAAGGGCATCTTAAGGGGCCTGTTCAACATGTATTTCTGCTCAATGAGACATAAACGCTATGATTCCATGGCTTTTCAGTATAGAAACAGCAGGCTGATAGTGATTTCTAGAAAAAGCTGAAAAAAATCTAAATCGAACAGAACGTTGAGTGTTACTTGAAATGCTGAATTTGGATCCTTTATACATGTTTTTTATACATGTTATCTGTTCGAATCGGAAATTGGATACGATACAGTTTGATGCATTTTATCCACGTGGGCGCATAAAGTTGTCAAGTTTCAGTAGAAATGTTGAAAATTTGGGAATGTTCGAATATGACGTGATAAACCTACTTGCGTTCCATTGTTAACTCGTAAATCATGTTCAGCTAAGAAAAATAGCATTCGTTGTGATCTAATCATTTGCAAATTTTGCGAAGACATATTCAATCGCGTGCTTGCTGCATGGATAAAGCCCATTCTTATCATGAATTATGGATTGCTATCATCGACCAGTTTAGATGGAAATACGAATTTCAGCTAAAATTTAGGCAGCTTCTATAGCACGCTATAACAAGCTTTTTTGTAAACTCAAATTTAGTAGGCTATAATCGAAAGGCAATTTATTTAGAGAAAATGTCTCTTGGATTGTGGAATGAGAAATGTTAATTTCGACTGTTATATTTAAAATAATGACATGGCTTGTTAGGCTAAAAAATGTTTCCTTTATAAAACTGTCACATATGTGGACAAATCGTTCGACTAGATTTTTTCTTTGATTTCACTTTCAAAATTTCCAATCCAAGTTGCATACTGCATGCGTAATGAGAACATGCAGCCCAATAAAAAAATGTAACATTCTCATTTTTCTCTCCAGAGATTTTGCAATTTTGTCAGAATGGTTATTGCTGAACAATTTGAAGTTTTCATATTTCAATTTGTTTAAACGAAGCGCGTTTGTAGTGATTGCTTTTGGTGTACGTGAAACGTTTTCTGAGCTTCTATGCAATCACATTGGTATAGTTGAATTGAACATGAATGAAAAATGCATTGGCCAAGAAAAATATTCGTATCTCAAATTTAAAATATTTCTTTACATTATTCAATGTAATTTAGGGTGCATACTTCTGCGGTTGTCTGCTTTTAGGTTAACCAGTGAAAAAATCAAGACACCTAGAGCATTGCCGATACGGGGCTATCATTTCTATCCATAATGTCTGATGACAACCGAAATCTTGTCTAGACATTGTAGTTTTGAATACAATCCTAGTGGTACTTTAAAGCTTTTCTACACTTCAGACTGAGTTAAAGAATTCCCACATTGCTTCAAAAATAAAAACAATCTCTTGAAGCGACCATGAAACTTTGTCCTCATTCTGTGGGCACGATAAACCAACTATCGAACCATAGTTGAGTCTGGGGAATCTATTTTTCATGCTTCAGTGTTGATTTCTTTTGAAATACGGATCGTATTTCATTTTGAATATGCAACGATTTGAAAGGAGTAAAGAAGCAAAGTTCGAGTTTTCCTCTGTATTCCCTTTTGGATGTTTGAATGTAGAGTTTATTTATTTGTTAAAAACCCAAGTGGCAAACACAATGATGCTTTTTGCTGGCAGAATATGAACAGCATCTAGTTTGTAATTTTTATGCTGTATGGATAAATTCAGATAAAACAATGGCAAGGCGATTTAAATCACGAATACAGTCTATATCTATAAAATCATTTCAAAGAATTTATGAAAATATACAGGGTGGACTCTAAGCCAGTGCCACCTCACTTTTTCCTTAAATCATATTGGGAATTGTAACGACCTATAAATCCACTCGTGGATGTGATATGGTTGATCATCCAGTGGCGCCATAGATCGTCACGAATCCCATCGCGGAGGTTTTATGAAGCTGGCAAAGGTTGATCATTCAGCAGCGCTATAACTACTTTAATTACATCCGCGAATATAGTTATGAAAATTCTGTTAACGCGGTTAAATAGGAAATCATGGGTGCTCTATCCACTGATGTTATTACAATTTACCTATACGACCATCTTTTTGCTTAAACCCTATAAGTTAAATGACTTACATGTAATGTAGGAGCTTATTGAACCGAAATCATCACTGCGGTGCACCGCTGTACTGCAGTGTAGCTACCATTTGGGGTTTTACCTCTTTTACCATTATCTATCTTCCTTTACTAATTTGACATTTTGTCCTAAGTGTTACGGCTTAAAAGTTATAACTTAAGTTTCCGTGAAAATTGGTCGTAGATAAAATCTAATAACATAAGTGGATAGAGCACATATGACTTCCTCTTTATTCGCATTAACAGAATTATCATAACTAGGTTGATTTAAGAAAAAAAGTGTAGTAGCACTGACTTTTGATCCATCCTGTATAAATGAAGAAATTAATCTACATGAAGAAACTAAACTTTTTACACATGACATTAAAATTATTTTCAATTATTCTACATATTTTGTTCTAAATCGTTGCATTTAATGTGATGACGTCATTTGATCCTTTCTTCACTCATTGATGTTCCAAACGTTTATTTTATCAATTTTATATGGAAAAGCAGGTACATATTTTTCGATATGTAATAACCACTGTACAAAAACAAGCATTTAACGAATTGCTCCGTGGGCAAATAGGTATAAGTTAGAGCAGGGGTCACATTTTCAACCTCAAATAAACAAAATTTGAAACGCATTCCCGGCCCCTGATTGGCTGGATTCGATCAGGTGATCGAGGAGATCCAATCAGGAGACGAGAGTGCGTTGCTAATTTTGGTTGTGTGAGGTTGATAATATGGCCCCTGTATTTTTATCACGTGTAAAGTATAGCATACTTCAGGTTACCATATATATGTGCGCTCAATTTTTCTCTAAATACATCTTTGAGTTAGTGTATTTTCGTGTGATTTTCAAATTTTATAGCATTGAAGACAATATGTGTTATATTGTATATTTATTTTTATAGGTTGTGACATATCTCCAGCATCGTATCCAATCCATGCCAATTAATCAGACAAGCTTCTTCAAGGTCCCATACAGTGACTCACTCCATCTCCAATAAAGTTTCTACGAAAATTCCAAAAAAAAAAAAAAAAACAGTACGACTTTCTTGCAGCCATCAAGCAGATTTTGCCAAAGCTCCCCTCCAGACTTGTGTGTTGTTCGGTTCCTCCAAAATATTCCAAGCATCCCTCTCAGCATATTCTGCTTAGATGCTTCCACGGCATCCTACAGAACGGGTCGATGCGATCGGCTCCGCCTTCGGTGGCTCTCCCTCCCGCCAGGGGCCGCTGCCTGTCTTCCGATGGATATCCATAAAAGTGTGAGGATTGGTGGCCACGGATTGAAAGCGGTCAGAATGACGCGCGTTTGTGGTGCTTCCAGCGTGGGAACGTTGACGCTGAACCACGCCAGGCGCACGCCAAAGTCATGGAAACAACAGGCTCAGGGTGCGGATACTGTCATGTCCTCCGCCACCCTTATGTACACCCTCCCTGCCCTAGTCTCTGTCCTGTGCTACCTGAATGCTCTGCACGGAGATTTCGTGCACGACGACATCATGGCAGTAACAACCAACAGGGACGTGTTGGCCAAAACCTCCCTCCTTGACCTCTTCCGCAACGACTTTTGGGGCAAGCCCATGTGTGACAACACCAGTCACAAATCCTACAGACCACTCACCATCTTCACCTTCAGGTAAGACGCTATTTAACTTCGTTTTGGCAACTTAATTTGGTTGAAGTGAAGCTTAGTCGTTCATTGTACATTGAGGATGTAGGACAATGGAGGGCTCCTGAAAGGAATTCTTCCTGTGGAAAGCAAATTTATGTAAGATTAGCATGTCAACGTCTATATAGCAGTACGTTGTCTTTGATAATCTTGTCTTGCATTGGCAAAAGTTGCATAACTCCAGAGAATTGGGCGATAAGTGGCTCATGGTTTTCAAACAGAATTTTGAATAAAATCGTTTATTCAAGTCTTGAAAATCGACAAATTTCATTTCAGTAAAATACCTTAAGCGCCTTTCAAATAATTATTAATATAAAAAATAAAATACAACTGCTAATGGTGACCACCTAAAAGCAGAGTCGGCTACTATACAGAGGTGGTCACTTCACCAGGTTTTACTGTAAATATCAATATTAACTTATCAAGCATTGCTATCAACACAGGAGTTGAAAAAATGGTAGGTTAAATGTTCACCTTGCATGGTCATCAAGCATTGCTCTTATCTGTACAACTTTAACAGGCCAGTGGTATGCAGTGCTTGCAGCACATACATGTAGTCTGTTATGACATCCATAAATAAACATGCAGAATTATATAGGGTGTTGATATGACAAGATATGCTAGATGCAGCCAATTACGGTCATTCCTGTACATGCATATTGCACATTTTCCCACCGCGGTATCCACGAATGTTATTTGAACAGGCAAATTTATCATTAAAATGCAAATTTTAGCTCGAATAGCCAATTTAAACCATTACCATTGTGCACCAGTCACATCACTCATTTCCAGCGCATATTCATCTAATTCTCATGTTACGACTTGTGCATTAGCCTACATGAAATGGTCTGTTTTACTTCCCAATGGCTTGGCATACAACGCGAAATAAATATTAGCCTACCTTGATCCAGGACACGGATTACGACAATTTCGAGCATTTTATCCATGGCTCGCCTAGCTGAAGCCGTAAACGAAACTGCCTTAGCCTAAGTTCTCTAGACTTTAGTAGCTGGATATGTGGCCACTGAGACAGGTCATTGTCCATTAGTTTCTTGACACGTACATTCCGCGTTTATGATGTTTTGTCTGGTCCTCTGGAAACAGGCGATTTGGTGTCAGGCCAAAATGGCATCAGGGTTAATTCAGAATGTCTTCATATAGTGTATATATGTTACTATTTGTACAACTAACTTATCAGTTTGATATCTAGTTAAGGGCTATATTTTACTATGAGATACAGTGCGTTTTGGAAAAGCCTATATTGAGACCACGAGTATGCACTGGTGTAAAACTATTGACCACATTACAACTATACATGTAAATGCTGTTTTGTAAGTTATGCAAACATATGCATGCTTGTCAATGTTCAACGATAATATATTTCAGAAATAAATGAGTTTGTAATGGAACATATAGAAAATGGAAACAAATATCATTCCACGATATTAGGTTTACTCTTCTTTAATATGTATTTGCTTATGGGAATTGAGTATTCCAGCGCTGTTTATTATTGCCATGCACATCTGCTTATATTCGATATATGCTGCGTGCAATGTACTTTTTTAATATTCAGAACACACAAGTGGAATATTTTTGATTTGTATTATATTAAGTATAGTGAGTAGAGTGAGTCAATCAAACTGAAACTCAAATATATATATATATTTGAATTTTACAAGTATTATACATGTACGTGTATATTCTTTATATAATATGCAAAAACATGTACCGTTGCATTTTTAATAATGCATCCGTTAATCGTATTGTCTTTTGCATATTGTTTGGAGTACATGAAGTAAATAAGCTTAAGCATTTTGCAACAAAATTATATTGTTCTGGAATGAGCGCGATTTATGAATTACTACATTAGAAACCATTAAACATCCTAATTTCAAATATATAACTTTTTAAGTGAACCATTATTGTATATACATGTACGCCATACAATAGTTTTATGTATTTTAAGAATGGATTAAATATATATCGTGAACTTATTGCTGAGTTTTGTCATTACTATAGGATATAATTCCAAATATGGATGCAATAAAATGATGCACTACTTATTGCAATAATAACACGGGAAGTTTTTTTATGGGATATATGTTCAAAAAGTTTCAAGTAGGATTCATGACGGTTATGTCTGTGATCTGCTACGTTTTGATGTGTAAAGCCAGGAGAATTACATGAATAAATCCCTTAGCTAGACGAAGCCTTCCATACTACCTCTAATCCAAATGCGACTGTATATGCTAAACTCCTTCAGAATTGTTGCATCCTTCGTAGCTATCATGAATTCCGGATTTTCATACTTATGAATTATGCATTCATATTTCTGCATATTTCATAAAAGTTGCTGCACAGCCGGGATCTTCGTTTAAAAAGATGCTATACGCTGTCTTATAATTTCCATTACATGCATTTACGCCCATAAACTTTGAAAATGCTTTGCCACCATCTTTTCGCACCCACTTTCTTAGACAGTGGAATTAAATGCGAATGCTGGATGATTCACTATGTTTCAAGTGGGTTTTAAGCACGGGTTATGCATATAGCGCGCATATATACGTTATAGTGCAGAGCCATTTCACGGAAGAAATTTAAATCGATATTTATTCGGTATGCAAACATTTCAAGTAGTCATGACAGTACGTGCGAGTCTTATATGTATATTCCGCACATTCACGACGGATGAATAGATGCTTACTGAGTTATCTGATATCGTATGCATTAAAACATGGTTACAAGTTCATGGAAATGCTTCTTTTTTTCTTTTTCTTCTCTAAAAGATACTTTTTTACCCAATACTAGTATAGTAGACAAATATCCAAAAAAATACTTAAAAAGTACATACTGTAGCTTATGTATAAGCTTGTAAAAAAAAGCCTGTCATTCCTGCTTACTAACTGGTGACTTCATATAATCAAGTCTTCGAACATGTAAATGAAAAATTCAAATTGTATACCTTTAAGATTAACTTGACAATAATGAAATTATTTTTAAAATTTTCCATGTAAACATTAAATTTTCTGGATATTCAAGACATTTTGTCATTTAAGTTACATTTAATTAAGTTTAAGCAAAATAAAAGTTTAGTGGATTAATTGCTATATGTAACTAACTTTTTGTACTACATTCATGTGTATGTATATATATACCTGCATATATATAACTCATGGTTCTCCTATATTTCATTGTAACGCATATCACATACATTAAAATATAATGTAGAACCCTTTTATTACTGTAGCATTCAGCATTAATTGCCACTATTCTTTCGAAAAACTGGACAAACTTAAGGGGAATGATATAGCTTTACAAATATATAGTAAATTATATAAACCTGCATCCAAGATCATTATAAGACAGAAATTGAAGTTTATCAAATTTTTATATTTCGTGCGTTCATGCAGACTTGCATAATGAAATGTTATAGTTGACTCGAAATGTAATAAAGCTAATTTTAGTTGGTTCAGTCTGCTTTTTAGAACTAGGCCATCAGAAATGCTGGCTCGGCTTTAATCCCTCGTTGTTAAATAGACCCATAGGCGTATAAGCGTGTATCATAATGAATTTAATGAGCCATTATTGATACGCAGGCGTAGATAGGTAGTCCGTCCAAAATTGCCTGGGCTGCGCGACAGGCTTCAACTTAAAATTAATTCGTGCTTGCACGCTATTGATTGAGGCGTTTGTATGTTTTAAAGATGATAATAATGAGATTATATCCCCTTCAGACGTGAAGTACTGTAATGAATGTGACGTGCATGCTATGCCGAATTTCGTATTCCATGGCAGATAAGAATTTTTAAGTAGTAAGCATAACAGCATCTAAACACCTAAGTCTGTGTTATTTGGCAGAGAGCGGACGTAAATGGTAATAGCCTTCTTCACTCTTGTGGTTATCTTCAAATAATTAACTTTGCTTTTCAATAAAACAAATTATAAATGAAGCTATAGTCAAATGCACCTTTCCTTCCCAGTTGATGAAAACGGAATTACCGGCAGCAGAATGTTGTCTTATGTTGGAGTTCAAAACCATAAACGAATCACATCTAATGGGTTATAACAGATATAATGTCTGTATTTGACTTGGTTTTATTACCATTTTTATCAGAAACAACCATATACAATTTTTACAATTTTTCTGTGGACTTTTTATGCATAATCGATGAAACTTCGAAATAGTTAAATTGGAAATGTGATAACTCAAATCCAGTAAGTTTAAAACCAGTAAGGTATTTAAACCTGTCTTAACTTTGTAACAAATGATCGTATCGACTTAAAAATTATCTCATGAGATTCAGAATTAAAAATACATATAAAATGACACCCCACTCGACCAAGTTCTAAAATGTGGAGTTTGTTAAGTTTTTTTTTTTTTAAATTTGAAATTGCTCCACCCTATATGTAAATAATAAATAAATAAACATGGTGAAACCACTTTTTTATTTGAGGACTCATCGAATCTTCATTTCTAGTAACACCATATGTACATGTATATATGATAAACAATAAATATATATTTTGAACATGCACATTTAAACTTAACATTGTAATATGCATATATTTGTGGTTCTTACAGGAATGCCCGTCAGCATTAATAAATATTGCCTTTTGAGTTATTATTTTAATAAATTTGTTATTTGAACAATTCATACACCTTAATTGCCTCTCACAGTATCCTGCTGTGCTGTTAGTGCACGTGGTATAGCAATGCGCCCTATCAAAACATTTGCAACGAATAAACAGAGTACACGAGGACTGTATTGATACAACTTAATTAGCAAAATTAATTTTGACTTCCCAATTAGGTAGGCCTGAAGGGAAACATTTTATTCCATATGCGTTTTTAATGTTTTTAAAGAATTGCCTATTGTGTATATATGTAATTCGGTATGCTGTAGTGTTATACAATAGCCTATGTGTCATCATTGGTAATGTACTGTATTGCTGCACTAATCTATTATCATATTTAGGCTTATACGTCTGATAATCTGGGTCATTTTAATAAATTTGTTAAGGGGAATTCATGCAGCTAAAATTTAATTGCATGACCTTATAAACCGATATACAACCCAGCAGGGAACAACGAATTACGATGACATGATTGCTGAATTAAGTACTATAATGCATTTCTCTTGATGCAAATATGTGATGTGTAGAAAAAAGGTCTAAAAATTTAGAGCAAAAATGTAATTTATATTATCATCATGCACAACAAACTATTCAACAATCGCACATAATGTACGATTTTGAATTGCGAATTAATTTAAACTTCTTTCATGCATTCTGTATGTATAATTTTTGCATTTATTCGATCTATAACCATCGTTCTGTTTTATTTCCCAAGTCGAATACTGTGAGTACATGTCCTCTGTTCGTTTTATTTTTCTCCATCTGGTGTTCGTTCGTGTGTTGCGGAAAGTCTTACCTATAAAAAGGGGATGTAAATGAAAAGCTGCTTTAGTATTGATTTCGAATGTGCATAGACTTACTAGTGCATTTTGTATTTCCTTCACAGAACGTCAAAGCTGTCAATCGTTTGGTTGCTCTATATGCAAGATGTCGATTCTGTAACCCATAAGGGCTCACCTCTTGCAAAATCTGATAGCGAAAAATGCCAGTAGCCATACTCAATAAATGCACGGTTTTAGGATCCTCACGTGACCTGGTTGCTGTTGCTTGCATGCATGCCAGTTTTCACTGGACTTCAATGCCTTCAAACTGTCAATATAGGCTACTTTAAAGAAGTGCAGCTACCCAACCTTTGCAATGTGTCAAGTATTCTTTCAGATTAAATCCAGATTACATAAACACACCATCATATGTCTCATAAATTTCTAAATACTTTTTATTTCTCTGATTGCAAAGTGTTAGTTGATTTTGCTACACTTTGCTTCTAAATTTGGCAGTCTATAGTAAATAAGTTAAGAAAGTTATTAAATTTGATAATTCTGAATACACATTTCTGAATAACAGATTGAATTGCCCCATTTTTCAGTCTAGTTGTAATGAAAACTTGTTAGATGATAACTATGACTTTTTATGAATAGCTACATAAAAGGATTCGTTGTAAACTATGTTGGATGGGAGTTAGAAAAAATACATCTATGAATAGCTAAACAAAAGGATTCGCTGTAAACTATTTTGGATGGCAGTTACATGTAGATAACTACATCTATATTACCAGACAGAATTGTATTTTGTATTTATCTGATTAATAATTAAAGCAAGCTAGGTATACAAGATAATATGAAAAAAATTCTTAAAAATGATTACTGAAAATTGAACATTTAAACACTGATTTGATAAATTGCTTATGCAGGGTGCGTACGTAAGGGGGTAATTTATAGGGTCTGAACCCCTATCTCCTTCCATGCTCAGAGACACCATATATAGAAGAACCCTGACAGAAACCTTAATAATTTTAAAGGTAATATATATATCATTAAACACTGATGTTCCTTTATTTCTTGTTCAGTTTATTTGAAAATAAGAGATTAAAATAAAATTACGATCCAATATAACTCAAATCGTTTTCTACTTTTTACAGGTAAATCCCCCTTCCCCCCCTGAAAAGGAAAAAAATTCAATGCAAAATAATTGAGCAGGAATTTGTAAAGGCTGTTTAATATTTCTTCATAATTTGTTATTGGCAAAACCTAAAATCAACTTTGAATAAATCGACTGCCGTTTGGCCTCATCGAGGCTGACAGCAAGCCTGGATAATTTAAGAATTATTTTCAAATTATCTATGCGACAGAAGCGTCGAACAATGTGCGGCTCATGAGTTGCGATATACAGTATATACGGTGGTGTTAATCCCAAAATTAAACAATTTGAGATTGGACTCTTCATCATCAATGTACCCTGATATCCCTATATAATAGTTGGATACATGCATGCTATAAGTTGATAACGACTTGCTCTGCGTGAACAACGCTTTCCAAATTGGTCTTAAATTATCGATAGCGTTAATTAACTTTGGGATTTCTGATAACGAAAGCAAATCGAGTCTATTAAATATCTCGCTATTATGTACGCTTTCTATATTCTTTTCATATTCATTACAGTAGGGCAATAAACTGTTTTGAGACATTGTGCTTTACGCATATAGAATCAGGATGCCTAAAATTAAAACGTCTTTGTCATAGAATTACTTTAAAAAATGAAGGGTAAAAAACAAAGCTCATTAAGATTTGCACTGCAGTAATAAAGTGAAACATCAGGTACATTCAAAAGAAACTTAAATTAATATACAGTGAAGTTTTGTTAATCTAGCTGACCGTGTAAAAAGAAAAATAATTTTTCAAAACTTTCAAAATTTCGGCTCTATAATGCAAGTGAGATTGCTTGAAAAAGTATGTTAAAAAAGCAAGCATAACAGCTTTTTCAAACCAAATAATATGCAATACATGAATACACGTACAATCAAGTATACTTGTGCATGAATGTGAATTTACATGTATCCGGAATCTGTTCTGCTGCAAATCCGATGTTTTTTGAGTCCTTAGTCCCATATATGGTGTCGGATTACCGGGACTGCACTGTAATATAATTCATGATCGCAATTTCGTAATTATCATTAGCATATATTTTTAAGTATACTCTTCCCCTTAAAAATCTGGCACTTTTCCACATAACATTTTATATGCTGACTGCAGGGTAACGAATTGAATTGAAAGTAATATATTCACCATTAAGTCTTCATGACTAATTTTCAGAAAAACGAATGCATGTTTAAATATTATTATCTTTGCAAGATAATATCACCATGGAACTGTAAAAATATTCCATTCATGTTGATTTTGTGTGCAAAAACTCTTATTGATTTCTGTTTCAGTTTCCAAACAAATGCATTATGACGTCCAATCAAGTATATATACCTATCTATTTGGTACTTATTGAAATATTAAATCAAAAATACGACTTGTTAGATGTTCAATCAATAAGCTATAAGCTTATAATTGGATGATGTTCTCCCCTCCTTTATTCATTATATAAATAACAGAGTAAAAACTTGTCATGAACCACAATCTTGTTGCTGCATGGCATTATTTGCGGCAAAATATAACCAAGATGTATATACAAGTCTGAAGCGCTTAACAAATTGAAGTTCTACGTTGTTTATTGAATAGTTTCATCCTTATAAATTGCTTATAACATTCATTGGCCAAGAATACCACCATGCAGACTCCATCTGAAAATGATACAGAAAATGGATTGTAATTACTTGATATATCGCGTTTTAGGACGCATTAGTGACGCCAATACTCTCAGTACGGCTATCGATGTCAAAACTCTCGATCCTAAATAAAAGCTAATATGCTTCGTAACCGAGAGTAGAACCCGAAAAAAAATCGATTTTTGTTCTATACTTGTAACTTTTTTTCTGGGTGGCCAAAAAGGATTTACGGCACAAAACCTGGCACGGTTCGGATATTTCTCCATGAATCTCAAAGGCCAATAAGATTACCTCATCCACACGGCAAGACCAAAGAAATTGTCAGATCAGTCTTATTGATTTTAGATGGGATTCACTTGAAGAAGTGCGACTTTCAAAAAATTCTCTTTTCATTCTTCGCACCAGTTTTTACTCATTTGTCCTACATTCCTTTCGCGCTCAACTAAGCTTTCTCATTCGTTTTGATTGCTTCAAATCATTTTGCTCCCTTCTATATATCGACACGTCGATGTTTTTATTCAGCGTGACAAAAATCTATGCATCTGTATATGGTTGGCAACCAATATTGACGAACTGATCTCGGATAGCGTTTTTGCTACAAATTCTCCCACTTTCACTTATTTTTCTAGCTAAAAATTCGCGTGCAGTTTGCCATAAAATAAGTCATAATATTTTTATATTGCGAATAAGTCATTTTCCTCTCCTCCTCTTATGTAATGGATGTATTTGCAATTCTCTCTGATTGCCAGTGAACGATGATTATATATGCACATGCAGTTGCCGAGTACTTCAGAAAGAAGACCAATTCACAAAGGGTTTCCCTATAAAATAAAAATTTGGAAAATGTATACGAGCCCGCACATAACAATTTTTTTAATTAAATGAAAGTAAAGGGAATTTTCAAAAGCTTGAATACCTCTGGAAATTCCTTATATACAGGAACCGTATGTGCACCTGAAATCGATGACATCAATTCTGAAGCTGTAGTTATGTATACCAATAAAATAGAAATGTTGAAAGCTGGCTAAAGCAATGTTTGCTATTGATCTGTATTGATAATCGTATCTGGAACATACTGATATAGACAATTCCAGCTATATAATCTGTCTGGCAAGCATGCCATGGTCTTTTCTTGAAATAACCATTTGAGTGCACATCAAAATTTCAGCTCAATAAAACAAGATATGGGAACCTATTATACGAACCACATCACTTCAAATGACTATAATTCCGTGTGGCGGCATCATAAATTTCTATTTAGCATCATTCGTTGCAGGAACTTTTTTTTTTCGGTTTGTTTAAATCTATGGGTCATCATTTTTATTTAGATTCACGTAAAATGCCGCAAAATGCCACAGTCTATATATGGGGTATTCTAAGCTGGAGGATTTTTACGATTCCCATGAGTGAAATGCCAGTTACACTTTGGCATTTGTCCACGACAATGCAATGCACGCTAGCTTATAAATTCACTCTATGGTAAAATCAATTTGCTAATTAATTCGCTGTAGCTTGACGGAAATGGCGTGCAATGGCTGATGTGTTTTGCTTCCAACTATAGTTTTATAACACTCGGTGGCATTTATATCGATAGCACGAATGGATGGGTTTTGCGGGAAATTCAGTCAAATTAATCATAAAAAAAGCCTAAACTTTGATTTTCAGTGCAGTTGAATGGATGAATTCAAATATTAATAAGCGTCTGATGCTGTAACTGGGCTTTATACGAACTACAGGCCTGTTCAGACTCTTGATGACAGGCATGCTCACTGAAAAAAATTCTTTTAAAAATCTGTCGGTGAAACTGCCTGTCGTTGTATGAAACAAATTACAAGATCAGAAAAAAAAAGGCTGAAAATAAATGATACGTCAACGTACTAAATTAATACGCTTCAACGACCTGCATGCAACCCACGTCTGTTGATCGTCCATATATAAATGAGACAAAAGCCATATTCATGCATGCATATATGAGCGTTTTTTTTACCATAAATGCTCGTTCTTATGCCTGATATGCATGCATTTAATTAACATGCAAATATGCCTGCAATTTTTTCAAAGCTACTTCCAGCCATTAAATGGCCATCCTTTATACTGTTACATGCGTTTTCATAATCACATAATGCCTGAATGCTCAACTAAAATAGTCTTGAAATTATACGGAATATTTTTTTCCACTTGTATAAGACCTACTATCATTAGGTATACTTTATCGTGCAGCCATCAGGGAAACAGAACCCAGAAATAGCCTGCATTAGTGGATTACAAACCACAAGACAGAATAGCGTCGTCTTCGATTTACTCTTCCTTGCTAGTGATCTTTTTTGTCTCCTTTTTTTTTTTTTTTTTTTTTTTTTTATGAAATTGGCCCTTAAATTTAAAATTTAATAAATAAGAATAAATTTCATATTTCACGTGCATCTCACCTGGCTAATTCTTTGATGCCAAATGGTGTCAGCTATACGGGCGTCTTTCGGAATTTGAATTTTTTAGTGCGAGATCAGCATATTAAATTCAACCAGTTAAGGCGTGTATTTTAATTTTAAAAGCATGAATTATCCCCCCTACATCCCCCCCCCCCCGGG
>JAQGCC010002676.1:0-17590 GCA_034698905.1 Xestoiulus laeticollis | reverse complement strand
TTAATTTTTTAAAAATTCCCTATAAATGGGAAAATTATGAAATTTTAATCATGCAGTAGCTACAAAAATACTGCATTGTTATCAATTTTTATTTTTGTATTATAACAAGTAGTTTTTTTTTTAAAGAATGTTTTAAAATTTCCCCATAGCAAAACATGCAGTTCACTTCCCCCTTAAACGTGTTTATGTGCAACATGTTTCTTTGTCCAATGTCGCTTCTTGGACCCAATTCTTAACATTTGTTTTTCTGTTGTATTTTGTAGTGGCGTGGCCGCGCTGAGCAATACAGACTCTTCCCAGTCTTCGTCCAGCGGTACCAGTGATATCACCGAACCGTGTTCACCCCCCAGTCCAGTGTCACCCCCTTCGTGTACCTCGCTGCCCTCCGACGGCTACGATGCCAGTAGCCCACCGAGCTACGACAGTGGCCTGGAAGAGGCCACCGCCTCCCAGTCATCACCGGACGACAACAGCAGCAGCCTGGAGAAGGACGATGGAAGCCCTTGTTCGGCCATCGAGGAGGATGAACACGATTCCTATGCCTCACTTCTTCTTCTGCACGAGGAAATGGTGACTGCAGAACCCCCCTCCTCCTCCTCCTCCTCATCATCATCTTCATCTTCATCCCCATCCTTCCGGGTCTCCAACGGGTGTGCCATTGAGACCGATGCTTTCGAACGCTGCCATCGGTTCCTCCTCCCCTTACCCCTGCCGCCGCTGCTGCCGTCCCAGCAGCAGCAGCAGCAACCCGCCGTGGACTGTACGGTGACCTCCACGACAGGACATGGTGAGGAGCTGTCGACGTCTTGGCCGGCCTCCAGCTCCCATCCGCCATGGGAGACGAGGAGTGGGGTGCCAACGTCCACGGTGCCGGAGACGGACCTGCAGCGTCCGACTTGTGGCAAAGTCAAAACGGACTTGGGAGGCAGTGTCGTGACAACGGCGACGCCGACGATCACCAACACCACTGCCGTCACCACCAAGAAGCAGCGTAGGAAGAAGGTGGCAGAATGCGAACCTCTCCAGGTTTGCCGGTGGAATCAGTGTGGCAAGTTGGTGCCGGCCGGGATCGACATCATGGACCACATTCGCACCATCCACGTGGATGCTCAAGTCAACTCTGAGAGTTTCGTGTGCTTGTGGGAAGGGTGCAAGGTGTACAACAAGGCGTCGTGCTCCATCAGCTGGCTGGAACGGCACGTGGTGGCGCACTCGGGCACCACCAAACCCTTCAAGTGCATCGTGGAAAGCTGCGGGCACAGGTTCACTACCCAGAGCGGACTCGAGCGCCACGTGAATGGTCACTTTAACCAGCCCAATGGCCACAATGGGAGCCTGAGCAGGCGCAAGGATGACTCGCCGTCGAAAATGATGAAGAAGAGGAGGCTGAGGTATCGGAGAACGTGCTGGACTGGTAAGTTGGCTACTGGGGGATTTGGACAAGGTCCGAATTACAAGCGCATGCGCGAATTAGTGGCGCGTGAGAATTGAAAATTGTAGGGGAGAGGAGGTTGCAGTATCAAGCGATGAAGATGGTTTCTTCTTAATTAATATTTCAAAAAAGTTGCTATTTTAAAATTTTGAAAAAAATTCACAAAATTATTTCGTACTATTTTATTAAACCTCACAAAGTTTCATTTTGGTATCATGATTAGCTTGCAAGATATTATTATTTTAAGGTTTATTTCTAATGTGGTTCTGTGTTAAAATTGCGTTTCTATCTCCTACAAAAATGGCAACTTACTACCACAAGGGGGCGCTTCTGTGTTACGCGGACCTTGTCCATTTAGTAATCTTAATTAGAGTCTGTATATTGACCTACTGTTATTGGCCGCTTGATGGTGGGAACAGGGCTGCTTCAACCACGATTTCAAGTACTGTACATGTATTATAGGAAATACTTGTTTAAGAAATGGTTTTTCCTATAGGCCTACTACTATCCCAGAAGTAATGATTCCAACTCCAATGCCAGACATCGTGTTTTGGGGCATTGGGGTTCGAAATGCTTTGCATGAAATGGATGGAGCAACACTGGTTAGAGAACTTTAGCATAAGCATGGTGACCACAGGTCAGGGAAGTCGGGGAAATTTGTGAGTGGTCAGGGAAATTTTACCCCCCCAAAAAAAAGCAAAATGCCTGTGTGATAATACTTGCACGAACAATTGTAGATCCCGTATCTAGAATAGTGAAGAAAGAGCTCTGGTAATTTTCGATAAGTTCTGGTACGATAATATCAAGATTTCGTTAGCAGGTTGGGCTATGGCTGATCTGATAAATATCAAAAAAAGATTTCAAGATCAGATAGATGTCAAAGGCTGGAAGGCCTAGTGTGGCCTGATGCTGAATATCAAGATTTCATTGGCTAATTGGACTATGGCTTTGGAAGGCATGCAAACAGATACATTAAGCCCCAGGCTGTTAACGCGCGTTTAGCTTGCCTCAAACAGGGCATCGAATTTAATTTCAATTCTAGAATTATTTAAAGTTGCAATTTAATATATACGGTATCTCGTGCGAAATTTTTTTTAAAAAAATTAAAAGCCTTGTTTGAGGCTAGCCAAACGCGCGTTAACAGCCTAGTGTGTGGCCTGGGACTTATGTAGCAGATCAGATAGATGACAAGAAGAACATAGGACATAAAAGTGAATTCCACTTGCAAAAACAATTGTAGATTCAAGATTGTTTGTAGAAACTAGCAAGAAAGCAAGAAAGGGCATTTATCCTGGCTAGAAGGAATCTCGATCAACATACATTGGACAGTAGCTCTGAGAGCCGTTGAAATCGTCGATTAAATGAGTTGGACGTATAGCCCCCCGCTTTAATAAGCTGTTCGCCGCACCGTATCGATCGCTATAGTGCGGCGAGGGCCACAAGAGGTCCGGACGTCGTACCGCATGCATGCATGCAGCTGTTCAGCTTGGATGGACACGCGTCTGTCTCCTCTCTTTTCTCTCCACGTAATCTCCATTGAGCAACGTCTGTCAATGCACCGTACCGAAAGTGCGATGAATGGGGTTATGGTGAATCGGTGTTGCGTGGGAGATGTGGCTGTTACCTTGGCCATGCAACCAGGAAGAAAGCGAGCAACCTCGCTCGCCATTTCCTATGTGCTGCTGACTGCCAAGCATTGGAAACTGGAACTGGGCCAATTAACAGCACGACGCGCTCTATGGCACGTGTGTTGGCTGCATTTCTAGCAACCTGCGTCACTGCCGTGCATAGCGCATGCAAATTGGCAAGAGGGATTTTGGGATTTATTGGAAATTTTGCTATTAAAAAAAAAATCACTCCCATTTTGTCGAATTTTGAATGCACCGATTCATTTCGCAGCCAAGGCAGATTTACACTTTCTCGTTTATTTTCGATAAAATAAGGAAGCGTATGGAGGTAATAGAGGGATTGAGCACGCCTCCCTTAATGCCCCGTCAATTGATTTACCTTAACGAGAACGCATTGGAAAAACATACAGTGCTGCCAATGTGGTTAGCATTAAGGGAGCAATAAGGGAGGCGTGCGCAATCCCTCTATTGTAGGCTACATGTAACGTGATGGTACATTTTTCGTGTAAGGGCAAAAACATGGATGGCATGGCATGCTGATTGGGCAATCGGAAATTCCCGCCATCGGGAAACCAATCGAAACGCTGCATTTCAAGGCTGTGCCATCTATCCTCTTACCCATGATTCAGCCTGTTTTGACCCTTGGCCCCAGGTCACACTGGGCTGGAAACGCGCGTTTGGCTAGCCTCAAACAGCTAGGCTGGGTAGCGAATTTAATTTAAATTCTAGAATTAAAAAATTTTCTCATTAATATCTCGTGCGAAAATTCTTTTCTAATTAAAAGCCTTGTTTGAGGATAGCCAAACGTGCGTTTCCAACCTAGTGTGGTTTGTTGCTTACACTATAAGCCCCAGGCCACACTAGGCTGGAAACGCGTTTTGGCTAGCCTCAAACAAGGCTTTTAATTAAAAAAAAAGAATTTTTGCACGAGATACTTATGTGCAAATTTTATTATTCTAGAATTTAAATTAAATTTGATGCCCTGTTTGAGGCTAGCCAAACGCGCGTTCCCAGCCTAGTGTGGCCTGGGGCTAAGGGTCATGCGATCCATCCTCTTAGCCATGCTTCAGCATGTTTTTAGTCTAAGTGTAAAAACATGCTGAAGCATGGATAAGAGGGTGGAGGGCATGGCCCTGAAATGCTGCATTTTGATTGGTCATTCTAAAATTCCAGCCATCGGGAAACCAATCGAAACGCTACATTTCGAGGCCAAACGCTACATTTATCCATAATTCAGCATGTTTTTACCCGAGGTATACTATTAGTTACCAGTAAGTTACAAAAAAAGCTGAATTTTTGTAATTATTATGTTATTTGTATGCAAGTGTATATTTACGAGCTAGGGTATTTGTAGTAGGCCTACGTATAAACAAACAAAAGAATATTTTTAGAAATGTTTTGAAGTTGCATTGAAACAAGCCACCATTTCGCCATTTGCCATGCACATTTTTTTAAAAAATGTTTTTGCGCTGTGTTCTCTACAATGTATACATTTCCTATGACGAAGCATGTGAGATTTTATAGCTTGTATAATATGTATTTGGTATATTATCGTGCAACGAATGGAAAAAAATCAGCTTTTATATCAATATATGTATTCTCTTAGCCACAGTTTTTATACATTACTTTTCAACCAATGCAATACAATTTTATTTCCAATCACGTATCGGATTCCAGAGTCCTTATGCAGATAGCATCATAGCACAACTAATTTTTTATGAAGACATCAAACACTGTAAAGTACTCTGTCACTCACAGAAAATTATGATGTAGGAAAGTTCAAAATACAGGATAATTCTTTGTAATATCTTCAATTTTTTTGCTTGACCAGTGTTGTTTGGTGTCTCCATGTACAATTAGGTGTGCTAGATGATGAGGAATTTTTAAAATAAGCACGTACATTTATTTCCATCAAGTTGGCTGTAGAGTTACTGCGATTGTGAAACCAGCTGCGTGAAGAATGGAGAAGTTGACCATTGCTTTTCTAATATGGAAATTACGTTTTTTCCCCCCTCTAGCCCGGACAGAAGACTTCATCGATGCTGGGATTATGGAGTGCCTGCGACATCGTCTGGTCACCTTCAGCGATCATACGAGAGTTGGCATTGAAAGTACCAATAAAGCCGTTACATTCCATAGCACAGTAAGTAAAAAAGAGGTTTCTTTGGTGGAAAACTTTAGCTCAAAAGTAAAGGTATATACATTATAATGAACGAATGACAGATTTCCTATTCAAGTTTTGGTAAGCTTGAAATTGGAAATGGAAATTGAAAATTGCACTTGAGAAAAACGTGCATGCAAGTTTTGAAGCCAGGTAAGTTAAAATCCACGCAGCAGATCTCGTAGGACCTGAACTGAGACAGGAAGTAATTTAGGCATTACTGATTTTGGGGGTTAATTGTTGTGCTGCTGAGTCTTCATTATTGCAGGTGGTAATATTGGGCAATTGAAACCACACTACACCCTTCTGTGAGTGTTTGGGCCAGCAACTGTTTTGATCCATATACCTACATGTATTTTTCTGTGTAGACGTGCAGGTAAGTAAGTATACACACGTGAAATGATAAAAATCAAAGTATTTTGTTTCGCCTAGGTTGTCTTTTTTTTTATGAAATGTGAGCAAAAAACCCACCAATGCTTTGCTTTTTAATCGTTTCAATTTGCCACTAATGAGGTGTTCATTTTCTTTCAGGTAATAGCAAGGCAGGTGGCAGTAACTGGGAAGGCAAAGGTTCTACTTCATTGGGTACCAGAAAATATGTAAGTATGGATCCATGGAAATGAAATCAAGCACTACTTTTTCTGCTTAAAATATTGTTAGCAAGGTACAAAGTTTGAATGGGCATGCAGCTGCGTAACATTTTTTTGAGGTGTAATTTTTTAATAAGTCATTGCTAGGAAAGGTCAGTTGACAAGCTTAATGGGAAGGTGGAGTGCTGTAGAAAAATAACTTTCATGTTTGGTAGAGGGCAATGATTTCGGCAAAGATAATAACTAGCCAAAAGAACTTGTATGGGATTGAATTAAAATGTAACGTAATCCTGGCTCGTTGACAAGTCTCGGGCTTATCAGGCATAAACTGTTGGTTCAAACTGCAAGAGGCATTGGCTGGCCTTTAATATTGAATGTGATGCAATGCATAATATTGCATTTATGAACGTTAACGATTGGAAAGTGCAAGGCCTAAATTTACAGTATGCTTCCATGTCTGATCCATGGAAATATATGCTTTGAAAGCATCATTTGAAGCATCATGCGATTCACAAAAGGCCAATTCTGCATGAACAAAACCAGCATTTCTGATAACTTTTCAGCATCGACCACATAAATCATTTTGATAATTTTAATAACTCCCTGCAAATATCCTGCAATTGTTGGTTCGCTGGTTTTATTGCAATTTATGAAGGAGTTATTCCTGTTAATTGTATCCTGTTATTAAAACGAAGATAATTTGTATCATTATCTTTGAAAGTATCGTTAGTGCTTTATTAAGAATTGCTGCTCGCTTTTTTTTAAAAAAAAAAAGATATTGGTTTGTTTAGAACCAAGAATATAGTAGGGCTTGTACTCTGTTAGCAATATTTTTTAAAGCAGAAAATTGATGTAAACGTATTTGCAATTTTAATTGTTATTGCACTACAATGTTGATTATCAAGCCTGATAAGCACGTTATCCCCATCAGGACCGAGTCGGTTCAGCATGCTTTTGGCAGCGGTGTTAACACGTTTGTAATACTAACAGCAATTTGCATTCAATGATAATCAACGTTCTACTGCATTTGATAAGAGCATTATAAATATAAAATTGCTTTGTTGTCACAAATGATGTATTAGCTGGTGAAACCTGGATGTTGAAGGCATCCTTGTGAACACATCCTGCGACGGCCACAAAAATGTATCAATATGTAGTCATATTTTATCCTTCCTCATAGTGTCTTTTGTGATAAGTTTATTTAATATGACATGGAATAATTTCATCAACTAGACGTGCAGGAAGGCCTGTATTTATAAATTTCAAATCTAGAACTTTTTTTTGGGATTTGTCCTAAAGTCTCCCAACTTTGTATTTACATGTCCAAGTTCCGTAAAATGATGAAAGCTATTTTGCTTAATTTTTGCACTTTTAGTGATGTTGGGTTTTTTTGTGCGTTTCTTGACGAAATATGTTCCAATTCGTCGTGCAATTTCCAGTTTTTTTTGGAAGTTGATAATCCAAAACCATTTGACACGGATGCTCTGAAATCCGAATAATGGCTATTTAATTTTAGAATTTTACGCATTAGCTCGGCTGCTATGAGATTGGTTAGAGTACAGCACTATTAACTCAAATATTAATCCACAGATGTTCACACAAAATAATAACCGGCTGTTGATTTGCGTTTTCTTTCAGAATTCCTGACGAATGGGTGTGCGAATCTCAGGTAGTCTCCCACTTAAAGCAAACCATTCCATTGTCCAGATTACCTCGGGAAACTCTTGCTGGAGTAGAATCCCTTACATCTCCTGTTAGCAGGCCATACAGGAAGAATCGTCGGAAATGACCAGTCTCTACGAGCAACCCCTTTAGACCAAAATCATTCGTGGGTAGCGTTAACGCTCTCATTAACCAAAGGGTAAACGTTAAGCATTGTATGGCGCTGATTTATGTCAAAGACGAAGATCATGGCAAAGGAAACACGAATATGCTTTGCCGCATTTTTGTGGGCTCCTTTGGTGAGAAGGCCACTGGCGCCTCAATCAGAATATACCGTTCACTATTTGTTTCCGAGCATGCCCCTGTTTTGCGTTATCTTATTTTCCATGGTGCTGATGAAAGGTATATTTACGTGGCTGTCAGTGGAAGGAGCTATGTTACTATTTCAGGGATCCTAATACTAATTGCTACTACTGCCCGTGCCTTGTATACATAGTCACACATTCTTCTGTCATATTCATCCCCTCGATGAAGACGTGCCTGTCTTTATTTTATATGCACCTCCCGTTCCTTCCTCTTCCTTCCCCCCCTCATTGCCGATCTCAAAATTTTGGCATCTTGCTGAACTTAATAGCTGTCTACTTCGGCCTGTAGCCATTTGCAATGCTAAATGGGAAGTTGTGGACAGTATCATCAAAATGCATGAACTGGCTTAAAGTTGGTTCTATCACAGTTTAGTGGTAAGCCATTGTTTGACAGGGATGTGATTAAAAGTGGTCATTTTACAACTTTTAGCCGATTTACTATTTTTGAAGGTTATTAAGCTTTAGCCAGTCTATTTTATTTTATACTAATTTTCGCCAAAACCACGTTATAGTTGGTTTATTGCATACAATGAATTGAAATTTATAAATTTAAATTTATAACTTAAATATGACTATTTTATTAATGAATTCGTATGTTAAATTCGTATTTGTCAGCTTTTATTTAATTTAAAATCATTAAGAGGGTTGCATACCATTGCCAAAATATGCCATTTTTCTAAATTATTTTTTTATTTGATTTTTGAAACTGTTAGGAACAAATAGATTGTACAAGGACTTAGCATAAATTTTCTATTATTTGTTAATATATATTATTATTTTTACGTATATTCCATTTCATGGTAATATACAAAAACATAAGTTCACAAAAAAATTATATTCCATTTCACGGGAATATATACATGTATATAAACAAATAATAGCTAGGTAATAATTTATGCTAGGTACTCGTACTGTACATTCCATTTGTTCCCGACAGTTTCCAGAATGAAATAAAACAATTTAGAAAAATAGGCTTATTCTGGTATGCAACCCTCAAAAAATGATTTAAAGTTATAAATCACAAAATAAATACAAATTATAGCTAACAATTTTGTTAACTAGCAAAAATATTCATATAATTTGCAGTGTGTACTAGTTGTGAAGTTTATTCCTTTTCTCAAATATATTTTTGCTGGTTAATTTACTTTTAATAATGAAATTAATTTGGATTTTCTATTTTTAATGTTAAAAGAATAAGTTAATATAAACGGAAATTTATACACGGTGTATCACGAAAACGTTGTCATTCATAAAAAATAATGCTATTTTTCCAGATGTCAGTTTCATTGAGACCAAATTTTGCATTTGTCCATCAGATCTCTCCGATTTTAGTTACTCTGTAAATATGTACATTCCTTCAGATGAAAAAAAAAAATCATGTAATATTTGAGACTTCAATGAACATGCCAGATAAATAGCATATTTTTATCTAAATTTTTGTTTTGTCATCATGGCGTTGCGTGGTTGTTATTTATTTGATGTAACCATGTCCAATGCCAAGTATGAATATAACAATTAGCAGCTAAGTTTATTTTTCAGCCATTCATTTGACTTGTTGTTCTTAATACACCCTGCAAATGCTTTGCCATTTTCAACTTATTTTTTTATCTATGCAGATTTTTTAAAAATTTTTTTAGCAGGTATTCGTTTTTTTTAAATGTGCTAATCCACTTTGACATGGTCTGGATGAATTTACACCTTATGTTGACAATTTGTTTAGTTTCTTAACAAAATTAAATCTACATTTTGTGTAGAAGAACAATCCATTTGACTGTCAAACATTTCACAGTAAGGGCATAGAACATGAATGAATTTGTCATAATAAAAAAGCATCTCTATTCAAAAGTTACAGTTCATTTGTAATGCAATGTTAGATTTTTATACGAAGATATGAGGTGCGTTCACGTTTGCTATCCGAAAACTTGCGTGTTACGAAATTTCAGAGGTGAAAGGTTATTATTTGGCCAACACAAAAGAAATGTTCAAAGCTGCAGGAATGCTTCAAATGCCAATTTATAATCGGCCTCGTCCACTTCCAAATCTTATTTCGTCCTTGATAAGATAGCAAGATTGAATGCACTTATTGTCACCACAACATGTGGTGCCGGATAGTACTGCAAGCATTTTGCAGTTTATCATTTTAGGTGCATAAAATTCAAATTTGAAAAAAAAAAATCATTAAAACTAACATATCTTTGTAGTTTTAATTTTTATCTAGTCAGTCATGAAAGTTTCAAAATTATGAGCGGGCTAAAAGTATGAGTTATGGAAAATCTACGGGTAGTCAAGTTCATTCTGTTCTTTTCTGTCACTCGAAGACAAATGACAATAATTTTTATGGTTTGACCGTTAGCCAGTGGAGATGCGTCACGTTATTTGTTAAACAGAGTACAGGAAGCGTCCCGCTTTGAAAAAAAATCAAGCCATTTCATGCATCTTGAATTGTTATGGTACCTGAGTCAGTCAGGATATTGACATCTTTCACCCGATAAATGCATCGTTTTTTAAGATGCTCTCTTATGTCTCATATTCACCCTATTCTTCCTTCCCTCTCTTCAATTTCTGTAAAATTTAACTGGCGCTTCGGGTGAAAATGGCCATATTGAATGTATAAAACTTAAGCAGATGTGTTTGGAGTTTGTGTGTGTGCATATATATATATCTATGTGTATGTTGATTGTTTTTAGAGAGGGCACAACCAGCTAATGACACTGCCACTAGGGGGTGGGAGTCTAATAAGAGTAGATAAAAGTAGCAGGCTGTAATGTCCAAAAAAAAAGTATAAAGTGCCAGGGCTTGTTGTGTACGTGTTCGCGCTGTCACGCATGTAGCACTGCACATAACCAGCTACATCCACTGCCATGGATACACTCGACAACCGTTGGAACATAACGGATTGCCGAGAATCGAAATTGTGAACGAATCATGCATTTTCACTGCCACAAAGGACACTACGGCCCTGCTTGCCACGTACGAGGTGCAGGTTGCCCCCGCGTCTGGGTGACTGAACGTTGTTCGTGCAACTGTGTACCCCCTGGGAAACTTCCTCATGTAGCGATCTCGCTTGTTGAGCAGAGTTTTTATCCGCTCTGCGAAATAAGACTGCCAAAGTGTGATTAAAAAACTGAACGAACTTCGATGCTAGGACATGTTGCAACATGCCGTTTAAGATGGCTGATTTGACCGCTTCCGAGTCAAAACTGTAAAGGAATTTACGAGCCATGATGTTTTACTCCCATTGGAGAAGCTTCTGAAGCGTCAACCTTGTTTTTTTTATTTTTATTTTTTTGTTTGTTTTTCTGTTCCGTTTTTGCCAAAGTTTGTGTTTTCTTATCTGTGAAAATGCAACCACTCCAAATAACATCTTCACAATGCTATTCTATCTTCAGATTCATCACCCCCACCTGTGATGATACCCCTTAATGATTCAAAATAGATTTCCAGTTTCACTCCTCGCCCGTCCTCTAACACTCCCTTGCCAATATGCTTACTGGTGCTCATCTCCCAGAAGTATGCCTAAAGGATTGAACACCAAAGCATCAAGTTCAAATCGATAGCATGTTCCCTAAATCCATCACCCCGTGCCGTCATAGCCGCTGCTACTACTTCCAGATTTACGCGTGTGCCCCTCCGAGGACAGGACGACTGCGAAACAGTAGCAGTTCTCTGAAAAACACAAAACCAACCCTGTAAGATCTTTCTGCGGATTCAAGTACGAAGATATTTTTTGTCAAGTGAACTAGATTTGAATGTCCTCTTACAACAACTCATGTTTTGTATTTTCCATGGATATAGTTTTGCTCTGCAAATTTCAATTTTACCTCGTTTTGTAATGTCTCTCTATACACAGGTTTATTGTTTGAGAAGGCCAGTTTTGCTGCTGATTAAGACAGCTGTCGAGGAGGTAGTTAATTACAAATCGATATGCCTGTTAATACAATAGCGATTTTAGACAAGAAGTGCGCACGTTTGTGGTCTGACGCAATTAAGTAAGTCATTTTTTTTTCTCGTATGCTTTATTTATTTTGTGTTTTAAATTATAGACACCCATGTTAGATGCAGTCGAACGCAGCTCATGTGCACGGTAATTTTATCCCCTCCACAATAGCCTAGTACAGGAGAAATTTATTGTGCATTGGATAGTATTTGCAAATATTTTAACAATGTTTGATGCCGGAACAGGCTCAAGACGCGCGTTGATTGTATGGTCGGCAGCATTGACATGCTTACTTATTTGTAAACAGAACGTGAATGTCTACTTCTTAAATCGACCGAGTTTTAAATTAAATATCTATTGAAAAGTAAATGCGTGTTTTGATTTTTATTCTGGTGATCGGACATATTTCATCTTTGTGTTTCAATTATGGTATGCACTGTAGCATTTGAAATATCAGGCTCATCCTACTGTTTGTTTTCGTTTTTACAGCATGAATAATGTTGCGACGATGGATTACTGCTGTTCAGGTAATCAAGAAATGTGAAATATGCAATCAACCTTATTCTTTTTCAGCCCCCTCTGGTGACACATCGATTTATTTCCAATGTGTTGATGTTTCAACAATTAAAAAGAACAAAAATTCTTTATGCATAAACTTCACCAAGGGATACTGAATAGAAATAAGGCTAATTTAATTACATGTATGTTATTACCTTGTTGCTTAAACAAATTTGATTTTCATGTACAGGCGATCTTTGAAACTTAAAACTGAAAGATAGAAAGGACCAGAGCTTCAGGAATGACTTCGAGATGAAATTGCTTTAGTTTTATTGCATATCTGGATAAAGGTGAGCCATTAAATATTTTGAACTAAAAGTAGTTATTTAAAAATGATTTTACTTTCTAAGAAGGTGCATATTCATATTATTGCATGCAAGATATTTGATCAAGCTGCTCTAAAAGTAGAATTTCCACTTTATCTGTTTCTTAAATTCAGCAAAAATATAAAAATGCACATCCAGTTTCATTAGGCTCCTTTTAAAAGTCCTCGAGTTAAAAATCATGGTGAATCTAATACGAATAAGTATTATAATTTAATTTTTCACTAAACGTTGAGCAAATATAATCTGTTTAAAAAGGAAAATTGACCATGCAACAAGCGATATGCGTATACTTGTATTTACTTTTTAAGCCTGTACAATTATAAAATTGACAAACACATGAAATACAGGTTCAGTAACTCGTTACTGGCCTGTTCACCTTCTAATATGTGTGAACAATTGTGAAAATTGCATATATTTTGTGAACAAATAGGTATTTGCTACCAGTGTTGAGTAAATAATATACCGTTGGTAATCTGAATTGGGCAATATATCCTGAAATCATGTGGATAAAATGGCCAGGCCAAATTTAATGCCAAGGTTTTCCATCTAGGAGAAATTTTCTCGTATTATTGTGGTACATGTACCGCATTGTTTCTCAATAGTTATGCAAACAGCTAAATGAAATAATATTTCATCTAGAAAATTGTGTAGAGCAGGTCATTTTATTAATATTTACATCTTGAGTTGTGGTAATGATTTATGCATGGGTCCTGGTCCCAGTCATTCCGCATTCGTGCTATTACCCGGAAATGTAGGCATGGTCAGAGTTGCAGACATGAACTGAACATTGCCCCTGCAAATAGAAAGATTGCATTGACGTCTCGTGGGTTTCCATTTATTGTGTCTCACTCTAAATGTAGATCAACAGGTAAACACATATGGCAAATATTCTGAAGTATATATCAATAAAGCCCATCAGTAAAGTTTGAACCATGTTATGTTCCAAGGCAAAATGCTGCAGTTGTGACCAGATCATATAGCATTCCCAGAATTGTTCATAAAGCAAAAGTAGAAAAACACATTTTCATTTTGATTTATTTTCACTTACTTTCTATAACCTCAAAAATTAGTTTTATGATAATCAAGACAAAATAAGATATCTGCAGAGTGAATCTGTAACATTCACTTTCCAAATTCAATTGAGTTAATTTTTTGACAATATATTGCAACATTGTCAATTTGTTTGAAATTATACTGATTACAATTGAAATGGGAAGATTAATTATGTAATGCTTTAAAGAGGAAGTTAGTTTTCAAAAAAGTCAGATCATTTATTGATGATGCATTCCTTCTGCTTGATAAAAATTAGCAGTAAGTGCTAATGCAGTTATAATTTGTGTCCAAAAACAAGCCAGAAAAAATGTATTTTTTATATATATTCTGGCCAGAACATCCGAGGGGATAATGTCAAAAGCGTTTTGAGGATAAACACATAAATATAGGTAGCTTGCAGCAACATATCTGGTATATTGCTGTTTTGGTGTGAGTTGGACCATCTGGGGTATAAAGACAAAAATGTTGCAGCTTTGAAAAACAAACAGTGCCAAATTTCATGATTGATGTGTTTATGGAATGATGGAAAGGTAATGGAGAATTGTTATATAAGCCTATATGCTGTTATAACCATTTGCTACAGCCTACAGTATATGCCGTTTACCAGAATTGCACTTGTGCCTTATGTCACACATGTGGCATTGAAGGGCGTAACATAATTTTTGTACATGTACCTGGAAATGTTTACCCAAAATACTTGATGCATTGCGTCTGGTTTTCAATTGAGCACGCGCAATGCCAAAAACAAATAAAGTTGGATTATTATTTAGCCAAAAAATTCGACGTGGCATTTCATTGCTAATTGAGGAACGGCTTAAACTGATCCAATTAAGAAATAAGTTGATGAAAATCATGACATGCTACTTTTATCAAATTTGTGCACTAGTAGTAGTATGTGCCATGTTACCTTTGGTAAGTACTTATAGTTAAAAAGTTGTAAATGATAATTAACTCATTATATTAATGCAAAAACTTTTCATTTAGACAAGTGGCGAAGCAATATGTAACAGCACTTGGTTAGGTCCTGCAAAAACCTCTTGCAAACAAGAAATCACATTGCCTATTTGCGCCAGAGACTTATATGTCGAGATATGTGTCTCTGATGGTAAAGCTAACACAAATGTTAGATCGAGATGCGTATTTTGCTACCAGAATAAGGATAAATTAGACAATTATAAATTTACCAAATGTGGTTAGTAATATTTCATTACATTACTCTTTATATTTCATCCACGTTTTGAAATCATTCTATTTTAACTTTGGTTCCCATGCTATTTTAAGTGACAATACTTCTGCAATATCATGCTAAGTATTAGCAATCGTTGCCTTATCCTAATATAAAGTTTAGAAAAATTGCTCCTGTTTGAGTGTAAATAGCTCAATTATTTACCTTTTTATTGTTGATCCTATTATCATAAAAAGTGAATGTACTATATTACTCAAAATATACACATTTTTTAAAGTAAAAGAATTTATGTCTGTTAAATGTACAGTTCTTTACATATGCTTACAGTTGTTAGATGAAAACACCAAAATTTTATGTACTTTTTGCTAAATACTTTTTTCTATATTTTTACATAAAATTGGTGAGATAATTCAAAATTTATCTAAAATTAAAAGCATTCCACAGTACCCTACAATACCGATCTATTTCCAATCTGGCGTTTGGATAAAAATGAAATTCTGCATTGATACATTTTTATTTCAATTCATGTTTTTTGAAATAGAAGTTACTGTACATGCCCTTTTCAAAAAATCCATTAAAAACAAAAGCAGCAAAATTCTATTGGTCTTATTGGATTCTATCATTCTGTTGACTTTTTATTGATTTGTATTGGCTGGATCATCTGACAATAAATTAAAACAGTTTAAAAGAATAGAATTTTTGTTTGATCAACAATATGTCAACAATATTAATTCAATGGGCCAAATAACAATAAAAATTTTGACCAGATTGTATATGTCATCCAAATTAATTTTACGATGTTCAAACATTTTCCCGTTTAATATTTTTTTAAACTGAATACTGTGAAATAATAAGAGCATAATATCTTTTCATAAAAAATCTTTTATGTTAAAATGTAGTTTGCCTAGTTTTAAATCGATACACTTTTTGATAATATTAGGTCCCGAAAAAATTGAAAGCAGTGAAAATAAAACTAACTCTTAATGAATTGTAATAATAAGTTTTACATTTCTTTTTGTTTCTTTTAAAGGGAAATGCTAACTACTGCACTATTCTGAGAAGTCACTACTACGATGTGCTCTTCTGCATCTTATCCATTCGGATATGTCTACCGCCTTGCATCCACCTGCAATGCACTACCCATGCACGTAAACTATATAAGCACCACACGTTGCTAACGTCAATAAAACTATTTTATTTCAATAGAAACATCGCTAATCCAAATGAATTCAATGCACCTAATTTTTGTTTCCGACGGTTGCAATATGAAGCCAGTGCGCCTGAGTTCGCACTGGTCGATTCATTCTGGGCAGTGGGAAGGATGTCCACAATTAAGGCAGTATCTCCACATTGAATCAAACTATGTGGATGTGCTCGGTAATTACATTTTGATCTATTATGCACCTTCTAGATTAACGCGCATACATGTCAAATTACTTCCACCCAGCGGTTTGTGCGGATTTGGGACCAGCCCAGTAATATCAATAAGAATTAACTCCAGTTTGATGATAGTATGGGGCAAAGATTCCAGCTCAGGTGCTTGTCATTGACTTGGCACGGCATTTGACAGCTATTGTCCCAAGCCACTCATGCTATTAGAAATGACAAATTAGTTGGGACTTCTCACTCCCAACCAAGATTGCTGACATAAGTAAGCGTTATCGGTTTGCCGTTTGCATCCTTCTCTTGTTTGGTCGACAAATGAGTTCTGAGCATTACTATAAAATAACCGATGAGACCTAAGCTAACCACGGTCAACATGAAGTAAATTTTATATATAGTGCAGATCTTGTGGCTTGTGGCATAGAGGACGGTGGAGGCGACGGAATTCCAGAGGTGAAAGTTGGCAAATGCGGCTTCGAGGTTGTCTGCGAAGATGATTCCGTACAGGGCTGCAATGGAAAATTGGCTTCCGTTAGCTAGTGAAGAGATTTTGGGACTTTGTCAAACTGGTTGAGGCCCTTGGGACTTACCGTTCAGTTGGCTGCACCACACTCCGGATCCGATCCCCCACACGGAAGCCATGATGTAAACTGTGATGGCAGTTCCCGGCAAGGGATTCCAGTATATCATGGCCACTTGAACGGAAATGTGTGCCGTGCCAGACACCAGAAATGGGACGAAACGGGTGCGTTTGGAACTAAGCCATCCACTGACTAGCGAGGATATGGGCCCAAATATCCCGTAACATGCCGTCACGAATCCGATGTACTCGAAACCGAGATGGCAAGTGACAAAAGCCTGAAAAAGAGAAAATGGGAGGGATATGAGGTTCTGGTAATTGGTTAGAACAGCGGTTTTCAAACTGGGTGCTGCGAACGTATGCCAGGGGTGATCGCGGCAATAAGCAGATTTAGGAATTTAACTGTAGAATCTGGTTTTATAACATGACAACACCAGGAAATAATAAAATATTTGCATTGATTTTTTTTTTCTTCTTTTCCTAAAATATTTAAACAGCTTTAAGCTAGGTAATTTTTGCAGCCCGACAAGGGTGCCACGGCGAAAAAAGTTTAAGAACCGCTGGGATATATAACAGGGTTCCCACAACCTGGAAAAACCTGGAATGTCAGGGAATTTAAAATGGTCAAGGAAAACCCTGGAAAAAGACCAAAAGAATGTTGGGAAAATTATACCGTAAACTTGTTAAGCCATGATTGAAGAACATTAAATAACAAATTATTTTAAAAAT
>JAQGCC010002675.1:0-17593 GCA_034698905.1 Xestoiulus laeticollis | reverse complement strand
AAAATGAGAAAATTCACCCTGGAAAACCTGGAAAACTCAGGGAATTTTTTTCTTATGATTTAGTGGACACCCTGATTTTAGGAAACTCGGTACATTTTTAATTTGAAACATGTTAATAAAGAATAACACGTTGTGTATAAGGGAACCTATTTGTTATATTTTTCGAAGGCGATGAATGTTAAGGCGGAGTTTGAATTTATAAAAAAATTACATGTAATTTACTAATCCAAGTCATATTACACTCATTCTAACGTGAACATAATTTTTCCATTTTATTATTTGAAGTACTCTTGCAGAGATAACTAGAATACTGACTATAAATTGGTGATTTAATTTCTTAAATCCTTTAGTTAATGGATAAACATCCTGATGGCCACCTTGATTTATATCTAAGGATGACATTTTTAAATTAAAACTAATTATAAACTTGCTAAGATGTTTTTCGTCAAGGAAATTTTTCGTTTATTTAGTATTAAAGGATGCAAAATAAAAATTTAAAGCAAATTATCATCATCAAAAAAATGAAATCAATACAAAGTTCTAGCTACAGTGTATACCTAAGTATGTACACAAATAAACAATGTATGAAAATGAATCAGCATTGAAAAGATATACTAGTAACCAATTGGATCAATTTTTATATCGACAATTAAATTCATCATCGCCATTTCTAAAAAAAACTTGATTTTTTTGCTAGTAAAACATTTAGGGCCATAAACTTAAAGAAACGTAAATTACTGAAATAAAAATTTAAGCTAATTTTTAAGATCAGAGGTCATCAGAGGATTAATAGGAATGACATAAGGAAAGATGCCTGTTTTTTTATTTAGAATTTTTGCTACATGTTTAATTTTGATGCTGTAATACATTGTAATTAAGAAATCTTAATTCCAACATATTAGAAGATATAAGAAAATTGGGTAACACGGACTCCCTAAATCACCCTCTATATCGTATACGGCCCTACACTGAAAACTCAATATTTTTCCTGAATATTATAACAGATTGGCAAATATAAGTTGAAAAATATCACATGAGAATGGATTCACCTAAATTCCTTGCTTGCATTATCTTCAACTTTTAATTAGCACGACCTATAAAATACGTTCTTTTTATCTTATTATGACCATGAATATTATATCTTATTATAGGGCTATTGTCAGAAATGTATTTGAGGGTCGTCCATGAAATTATTCCTACATGCTGTACAAGTATTGCAGTTCAGACTACCACCACGTTCTGGTTGACAAAACTAGGTTGTGTTTTTCATTAGTGCAATGTATTTCCATTTCCTACATCATGTTCGGTTGGCAGATCTGTCGATGCCTGACAAACATGTGACACTTTTTTATAAAATCGTGTCGCTATACTAATTTCAAACACGAGCTAAGAATATTAGTTTGTTCGCAAAATGGCCGCCCCAGTCACTTATTAGCACTTTTCAATCAACACGTCCATCATGTTAGCGCCGTGATTGGCAGCCTCTAATTGTATCTTTATGTTCCTCAAGTTAATGCTAAGATAGCATTAATGTAACAACACCTAATTATAACGCAACGCCCTACGAACTTCTTTCGCGCATGCACTCGACTGAAAACTTGCAAACAGTGTTTAGTGAAAGTCCAACAAAATCCACCATTAAATGTAACGGATTAATTAAAATTCATCGAGTGACATGCGTAGGGACTGTGTATATAGCGGTATATGGTAATTGTCAAGGTTTATCGAATGCCATCCACCCACTTCTATTTGACAAGGCCTTTCTCAAACACTGATTTCTTTATTAAGTTCTTTATACGAACCACGTTTAGCAACTTGTTAATTTTAATTTTTTGACCCGACACATTCAGTTTGTTCTATAGGGATTTCCCCCTCCATTTTTCATATTTCTAGGTTTTAAAGGTGAAATCCGCTATAGTCACGGATCAGATTCATCTTAGATTCACGTGGAAATTGCATTCAAATGAATCATAGATCATAGGTGGCTGTTTAGACCTGTATGATTTGGAAATTTTTATCTAGAATTAATATTCGCATCAGCTGCACCATGCAGTTCAGGGCCCCACATCCGGAAGCTGGCGCCCCCTGGCCACTAGATCTTTAGCGTGGCCCTTATCTATGTCAGTTAAGGTGTAGGCACAGGCGAATATTTGGTATTGTAAAACTTGTTGAGAAATTTTTTTGAGAAAATTGCACATGAGTAAACACGAAATTACATGGTTCATTTCATACAAATGAACTCATTCACAAAATGAACACACGCGTCCCTGCACACGCAAAACTGATTTTATATAAAGAATGTGTTAAAGTAAGATGATTTTAAATCAAAATATGGACGATTGGAGTTAAATTGAATCTTCTTCATATATCCTTATAAATCTTTATACATGTATATCTTAATCAAAACATTATAATCTGTGCTTTCCTAGTTTAGTTTTGCTAATATCGACTTTTATGTATAATGCATCGACCAGGGATTTCGTGTGAATTGTAACCTTAATCTTTATGTAATTTTTAGAGGATTTAAGAGCTTGTATGTGTTTATAAACTATGTTGTTATACTACGAATAAACATCTTACATACGATTTAGCATTTAAATGAGATTAAATACATGTTGAAGGCAAGCAGCTGTTGGTAAAACCTGGCAAAATTTGTCACGTTTTCTTTAGAAGTTGCATTTGAAGAGGTGCGTTTTATTTAGTTTAATATACAGTGTAGGTCATTTTTCAATCAAAAGTTTTCCAATTAACAATTGTCATTTTCTTATTATTATTCGAGTACTTTATTTTGGAAATGGATTGAGGAATAATTGCTGAATACGAATTAAAACGAAAAAAAAAAAAGGGGATAAACTTACGAATAGTATGTATTACCTACACAGTAAAAACGTGTGGCTAAAATTCAACCCAATATTGAGTGCTATAGGGACATGCCAACATTGGGTTGAATTTAAGGTTGAATTAACACAGGTTTTTGTTAAAATATGCCCAGAATTGGGTGAATGTCTAGAAATGCCCAGAAATGTGTTATTTATAATCAACTCATAAAGTTTCCCAATTATGAGTTGATTATAAATAACACAAACCTTACATTTATATCAATTACACTTAAATTACACTTAAATTAAACCCAATGTTAATCCAATGCTGCAATATCCATATTAGCACTCAATATTGTGTTGAATTTTAAACCAACGCTTTTAGTGTGTAAGGTCTCTCTCACAATAATGTAATTGACATCAATTACATGTATGTATCATTTACAATTATTTGCAGTTTTTAATTAGGCAGGAACAATTTTATATTTATAAGAATACAATTACTCATGCATATGTGAACAATCTGGTTCTTTTTGATCAATTGTATGTATAATAAATGTATTGACGCTTTGAAATACACTTGAATAAAATTATTAGCAATATAAAACTTCATAAATATTTAACACCTATTTCATTTAAGTTAATTAACGCTATATTGAAACACAATTTGCGAAAAATAGAAATAAGCTTGCATCTCAATTGCGACGCTTTTTTAAACCGGAATATGACGTCATATCGATAACCTGACGTCATCAGAACAGAAACTCTTTTACTCCCCTAGCAGGCTTAGATGATGGTGTAAAATAATTAAGAAGAACCCCATACATTGACAATGGTACTTTAAGAAACAAAGAATGTTCGTGCAATGAAGAGTGAGCCCTAAAAATACTGTTATTTTAGAAAAAATAACACTATACGATAATTTCCGTATTCAATTTTCCGAAATGATCATAAATCTTTGCAAATGTGCCAAACCGCCCTAAAATTGTGCGCAAATTGTCCGCACGATCCATTGAGTTCAGTGTGAAAGCCTCGCGCTATCTCGTGATGTCCTTTTTTTCTCGATGTACTTCTTTTCTAAATGGTCATTTAGCCCTTATGAGATCCATCATTTTTTGACACCTTCCAATTCATCATCAGTGACAGCGTGTATTAGCCGCGCAATGGCGAAGGAGTGAGCGCTTTGTGCGAAGCCTAACTTGTTGCTTTTGTTGTCAAACGTCGAACTTAAATTAAGTTCAATTGCTCAGTTGTGTCGTTAAGGGGTCTCAGTCATGTACTTTCAATACAGGTAGTCAGCTACTTCCACTCCTAGCTTTTTATTCGAGACATGGACATGGATGGCCATGCATTCCTCTGCCCACCCCCTCCATCTTTATCACTGCCATCTCATTGTTGGCATTGTCTCATCGAAGCGACAACGCCACCTGCCGATGATTTTACACAATTTTACCTCGGATTCTATTGAATTTGGAAAGTTCCAACCCAAGTGAAAAATCTCAAGTGGCCTTAGAGAGGAAAAAGTATGAAAATAATGCGTGGAACATGCTAATAACTGCATGGTGAAACTATGTGTGCCAGGCAATGGAACCAATTGAGAACCCAATATCAAAGAGATTTTATTTTATGTGCAAGATTCTAAAATAGGGGTCCGAGTTCCCCTAATAAGATTTTGAGTCTATTACACCACTCTAATAAAAACATACTCATCAATAATTAGAATTTTCACTTGGGATAACAATGGGATATTCCATAATTTCATGCAGTGGGATTGTTCCATAATCTCATGCAATCGGATGTTCTTATGCAGTGGGATGCTCCATAATCTCATGGAATAGAATGTTGCATAATCTTATGCAATTGAATGTTGCACAATCTCATACAGTGGAATGTTCCATAATCTCATGCAATCGATGTTCTCATACAATGGGATGTTGCATAATCCCATACAGTGGGATATGTTTCATAATCTCATAACCGCAAAAATACAATGGGATTTTTCACTACATGTATAATGTTTTCTGTATTTTATCTGCACTTCTAATGATAAATGTTAAATGTGCTAAAATGGGCAAATTTGAATATCTTAATTTGAATATTTGCAAATTTGCTGCTAAATAGCATTTCAGAATAGTATTTATCGTAAATCACTTTTGACACAACTATTATAGCGTGGAACATAATATTGGTACCTCATAAATCTTTGTTTGAAAATAATTTAAATTTGTATTGCCTGGAACCCCTCAGAATAAATGGAGAGAAGTGCGTGACGGCGGTAACATTAGAAGATTTATGTACCTATTTTTCTGAAGCTATACTAAACTTACTGTGCATATTTGTCTTCATGAAGTTTTATTGAAAATATATACATGTATATGCACCAAGATTAAAAACTTTTGTCTTGCAATGGTCGCCACTCAAATATTTTCATACAAATATGTGTGGCATATTTTGAACCATTAAATGTTCTCATAAATGAATTCAATAAATGTTAACCCCCTATTGTTTTGTGATCGAATTCCATATATTGTTCATTTAGTTCGCCAACAAACAGATACATGCATGGGACACCCTGGTATTTCTGATAAAATGTTCCTAATTTCATTTAAAATTTCCTATATAAATACAGAAGCACTTCGCTATATGAGGTGTACTTCCCTTGAACAAATGTCTCTATAGATAAATTTGTCACTCCCCTTGATTCCCATCGTTTTATGAAGTCCAGTTTCACGCTGTTGTTTCAAAAGTTTGAAGTATGATTGAATTGATTAGTTAAAACAACATCGGTGTTCCCGCTGTCACATTTTTTTAATCATCTGTATTTGGCATTTTGTCGTTTGTACATTCAGGAAACGAAGTTGGTCGCATAGGGCGTAGAAACAGATTTATGGATCGGTAATGTCAACGTTAAAGTCATGCTGGCGACTCCCGAAAAGCGGAATAGTGGGTTTCCCCTGGTATATGTCATTTCTGATGCCAACATGTCAAGGATGAATCTGTGTTATCCAACCCAATAGCTCATTGTTGGATACGTGTTAAGAACTTTTTACAATTCTATAGTGTGTTGAGCAGTAGCATCATTGATCGTTATTATTTCCAAAGTTTATAGTTTACAGACTGAAAATCAATCTCTTAAACCATTTAAGATGAAGCTTCATATTTTGCTTTATAATTCTACAGTAAAACCTGCTAAAGGTGACCACCCAAAAAATGGCAAAGTCGGTCATTACATGTGTATACAAGTTGTAAGCAGGGCAAATTACAGAGAATTTTTATGAAGGAAAACATATATGCACTAAAACCAATTTATGAAAAGTGGTCACTGTGCAGAGGTGGTCACTTTACCAGGTTTTACTGTAATATACACCGTTTGTTTGTGCACGCAGGCTATACCTAAAATCTAAAATTATAATTTAATCAAGAGTAATTGAATTTTTCCAATAATTTTAAAATAAAAGTGCAATGAACTGGTTTGAGTATATATACGAAAACTAGAGTATACCCTAAAGGGCTTCAATGCGCTCCAATTAATATTTTTAATTGTTAAAAGTAGGTTACATTGTTGCAGGGAAGGGATGAAATTAATATTCGATTAATGTACCGTGTTAATCAGATGGATTTGCTATACTACATTTATTACCCTCACCTCAAAATTTATAACATGCAGGATCTTCAAATTTTCAACAACAAAAAAACTATCATGAAAATGCCCTTTGATTGTTCCAGAACTTCAAAATGCACGCTAATTATACTGCTATTTATGCTATCGCGTTGATTTTTATTTAATTAATATCAGAGTAGGACTGGCTCTTGCATTTTGAAATAGTACTTTCACTTAGCAGTATTATTGCCATTTTTTCCATGTTAATGGTATACGTGTCCTTTAAAAACACACTTGATTTTATGTCTTTACTTGATGTGCAAAAAAGCAAGGTATAGTGAAGAAATGAATTCAGGGAGTGTGGCGTTGTAATAAAGCACTGTAGTAAGGTGAAAACCATGACAAGGGTTCGTCAGCTACAGGATGTTTGACCCTGACCACCATGACCTTTGCGGTGCAGACGAGAGAGCTTAAAAAGAGCAAATTAATGGTGTGCCAAGCTCGGTCCGTCATCCTCATCATTCGTGTCTACTTTTATGGCAAAGAACCTAGGAAAGATGCAACGTTTGTTGCTTGGAAGAAACAAGTTTTGTCAACTCACTGCCCCAACAATGCTACTCGATTTGTCAAAGATATTGCCTTCGATATTCATTATGGCCAATTCAATTGAAAGGTACATGGTCGTGAAATGTGACAAAACTTTTTTTTTATCTGCCTGGCTTACTGTCAGCATGACAATGCCTATCCTCCCGGCATGAGGCCACAATGCAATACGAATTGTTCTATTGGGACACCCTCTGGCAGCCTCCAACTTTTTTTTTTTTTCATGCGTAATCCTCCTCCTTGCCAATCCATTCTTAAGTGAGTTTGCTCGCGCACTCCCAGTCACAATGCCATTATATTACGCACACAGGTGGTCACAGAAGTCACAATGGCATGGCGCACTGCCCTAGACCAAAACCAAACGCCATCGAAAGGGAAATTCCCACACAAAAGGGTGGCTAACCAAAGGCATTTACCGCATTATTGTCCACGATTGTGTGTATTGGCAGGCGTGCTATCTGTTCCTGTTGGTACATTGCAAACGAAACAGCAGAAGTTCAACCAAAACGACTTGTTATAACGCGTGAACTTATTTACTTATTATGTACTTATATGTTTTCCATTACTTGACAATATCAACATTGCATGCTTATTTTTTAAGGTGCAATGAAATTCGTTTATAATGATCTTCAAGGGAGCTAAGAAATCAGATCGTTATATCCGGATTTATAAAAAAATAAAGCATACATGTAATAACAATATAATGTACATGCCTGCACACAGAATACAAGTTAATAATTGATTTACATGTATTTATTAAATGTTTTGACTGAAAAAATTCGTACAGAATGCATTTAGTATTAATTAAGCAGTTTGGTACAGGCAAATTTTCTGGTAATGAAGGAGAAATTTAATTTATTTTATAAAACATAGTAAAACCATTTATCTAAAATTAGAAAATGTATAAATCCTGTATACCAACATTGAGAAAACAATTATTCAATAATGAAGATATATTTTAAAGTATTTAATTTGTATTACATAGTTCATTTTTATTTTACTAAGTTTCAAAATTTAAACAAATATCAATCACCAATGAAATATGCTCGTATATAGATGTAATTATTAAATTTGACTTGAAGTTACTACAAAATAAGAACATTTTGTGCTTTTTGAAAGTTAATGTTTCGTTAGTATAAAAAAAATTATAATAAAATTTCAGTTACACTTTAAGATTGTAAATCATTTTGTCATATATTACATTAAATGCCTCATTAAATGCATCATATAAATGTATATGCACATATAAAATCTCAGAAAATCGTTATAGGTTAATTAGGTTTAAAAATGGTATCGGATTTTCGTTATTATCGTTATATCCGACATCATATAGTGTCCAAAAAAATGAGTGCATATAAGATAATAGATCAAGAGAACACTTTGCTTGGAATCGTTATATACAGTACTCGGAATATCGCTGTATTCTACATCGTTAAAAGCGAATTCTATTGTATTTTTATTTTTAAAATTACAAATAGTTTGATTGCAGACGTCGTGAGTTAAAAATAACGGATTTTGTTATCAATATTATGGTGAAATTAGGGTAAAGGTTGCATGTTCACGTTAACCCATGTGTGGTGAGAGGCGTGAAAAAATTGATTTAAAAGCGCACAAAGGCACACATTGAAATTGTTAATTTGATTTATAGGTTACCGAATTTAAATAAGACTTTAAGAGCACATAGAGCACATTGATCAAAAGAAAGGTTATAAACAAATGCAGAATAGGATTCTTTCTTTATTAGACGCATAAATACCTTCAAGGTTCAGGTATTTATTTTATTTAAAAAAACATCTGTTTACGACTGCCGATTAAACTTTTATTTCACAATGTATTAACCTACTTTTGTATACGTGCTATATTAAACATTTCGTGAAGTACACGTTGGTGCTCATGACAACTTTTGGAATTGCATGCAGCAAATAAATATTTCTGATTATTAAATGTACATGATGATTTAAGGTGATTTAAAAATCGATTTTTTGCTGGCAAATTTTAATTGCATATAATTATACGAACGTTATTGCTATTGACCAACTTAATTACATACTAGCATTTTCTTTATTGTAAGCCTTGTTTATTAGTATTTTTTATCAACTTTCTGGTAAACATTTACAAGAAAAAATTATTTATGGTATGATTTTTATCTTCCAAATCAGTTCTTGTGCAATTTCAACAAGGGGTTAAGAAGCAAGTTGGTAAAATTTACTTAGCCCTGTATCCACATGTACATTATAACCATATACATGTACAAAGATGTTTATACTGTAACAGCGTGACTGTGCTTATCAACCGCTGAAATCGTGGGGGTCAATTCATCATTTAACAAGCTGGAACTCATTAAATTGAAAAGGTGTTAATGAATGGACTAAACAGGAAGCCTGGAGTCATTGAGAATTATAATTCGTAATAACTATAGATTTTAAAATTTCGAGCACATACATGCATTTCGAAAGCCAAACCCAAACATTTTTAGCTTTTTGCACGTTCTGGTAATTTCGATGTTTTTGTTTATTGTGGGGTCATTTAATTTTTTTACCGATGGTATCGGAAATTAGCATGCCTTTCTCACACGCAGACATAACGCCTGTCTTAATAAATCATAATAAAATTACGTATACGTTATTCGCATAACGCACTAGATATTCATAAACAGTATCAAGAATTAGCGAGTTTGGCCATAACTATAGGAGATGAATGCACTTTTTTGAGTATCTCATTGGAGTTTCTCATCTTTTTTTTTTGGAAGGTGATTTCAACACCGGCTCGTATACATACAATTTATTCTTTCCCACAAATTCGTCCGAACTCACGCTGAGCTAATTTTTGTCTGTCGACAATTGTTATTGCCACGGACATTCAAAGGTTGAGCAAAAAAGAAGAAGAAGAACCTCAGGGCTGCTATTGAATATTACAGATTGGTGCGCATATTTGCAAAAATGCAATAAATTTCTTCTACACATGCTTCGAGCCAAAAATGTGTTTTTTAAAACGATGCCCTCTTTTGCTCAGTGATTTGTATACAATTTTTTTACGTTTTGCTATACAACTCACGGTCTAGCAAAAAAAAAAAAAAAAAAAAAAATGCAACGTTAAAATTGTACCCAAGTAATTGGTTTTGCATACAAAACTTCGCACCTACCATACGAGTGTTTTCTTTTTTTTTCTTATTTTGGCTACTATTTGTAGAAGCAAATTTTACCAGTCATCTAATTTCTCCAAAAGCGTTGTCTGAGATGAGTTTTGTTAAGTTAGGAATCAATTAGAACTGCTAATAACATCGCCAGACATTGCACTATGGTCTATTTACATGCACCTGTTGTGATTAAGGGTGCAGAGGGGGCTGTTTGGGACAATGAAGCCCTAGATGCTATATATGCTCCATGGAGACAATTAAGACATCTACATTTTTTCGCGACTTAGTTTCATGCTATACAGCTGCTTGAAATAGTTTCACGTATTTCAGCTTAGCTAAGGATGGGCAATTGCTTACATATTTTTATTGTTGGCAGTCGTCTTTGCAGTTAAATATCCATAAATGCTTGCCTACGAAAAGAAAAAAAAATTTGAAGAGTTATTATGACTTTTTCTGGAGACGCTAATGATGTTATATATACACAGAATAGTTCTCTTCCATGGAAGAAACCTTCCCACTTTATTGCATTCGTAGAATTGAGTTGCTGATAATGCTGTTTTTTTTCAAGTTTTTCTGTATAGTTGTATCTTATAAAATACAGAAAACGAAGTTCACAAGAAGTATACATTATACAAATCCCAATCCTTTCTTATCGTGGTCGTTAAATGTTCAACTGGAAAACACAACTAGCTAAATAGTACCGGTATTCTGAAAATTGAAAAGCCTACGACATCCTATAAATTTCATTTTAATTCGAATAACTACTGTACATCGAGCAGGCAATCTGGAGACCTGGTTTCAAAACACGGGTTACCCTCAGTACCGTTATATCAAAACTTGCACTTTTTTAATATGCAATCTAAAAATGTGCAATGTGATATTATCACCCATGTGATCTTCAATTTACGACTTAATGGTTGAAGGATCCATCCATTATGAAAATTGCAATCAGTAATTGAAATGCACATAACTGTATTGACTGTTGAGGTTATGCCCATCTACATTTGAATTGAATTGAAATACATATAGTTTAACTTAAATGGCCATGACATCCCCTTATACATGTACAAGCGCGATGCATGCAGGGTGAGGCACTTAACGTGACCTTTGCCATAACATGATTAGAATTCAACCAGAATGTGTTTGGATGACGGGGAATGAAAGCAATAATTTAAGTTAAAAATTAATACTGGTGTTTTGATTTCGACGTCACCCAAACACATTTTGTTTGAATCACTTTTAGAACAAATGCTTTGTTTTGATGTTATTATGTTATTGGCAAAGGGTTGTGCCTCACCCTGTATAATGAAAAATCACATTGCATGATACCCTCTGTACATTGTAAAAAAAATAAGTGATTTGCAGCACCTTAAAAGGTGTTTTGAATTGTCGCTAGGAGGACACCTTTTTTGGTGTCTATAAGCACCTATGAAATAAGGTGTTTACTAGCACCTCTTGTTAAACACCAAATAAGGTGCTTATCAACACCATCATTTAAACACAATATAAGGTGCTTCTCAACACCTTTTGTTTAATAACAATTAAATCTGCAATTAAAAATTAAGCACCTTTAAAGGTGTTTAAAATTTGATGAAAAAACTACTACTTGGTAGGCGCCTCGTTGGATTTGAAGACAAACACCTTTTAGTTTTTAATACCTTTTTGCAAGCAAATGGTGCTTACAAGTACCTTGAGGTATTTTGAAGCACCTAATGTCACAAATTTTTCTAAGAGTGTATATAGATTATTGAATATCCTCACTCCCAATCAATTATGAATCTTTTTGAGTAAGCTTCTTAAGTGTTCTTAAGACTGATGAAATCTCATTATTAAGGGAATCACGCGATAGAATCCCCATTAAATAAAAATCCTTTGATTTGGGATTCTAATTTTGTCCCATTGCTTGGCTCACATACGTACCTATAGTTTTATTAGCATGTTCCATAATTTCATTGTTCTACTTGTTTTTCTATATGGGACAGCTTATGATTTTTCACTTGGATCTATAAGGATGATGATGATCCTTAATGCAGATCCATGCCCAAGGGTTCTTATGATCAAGTGCTGACCATGATGATAAGTCATTTCTAAAACATTAGTTTCATCAAGATATTCTTCCATTTTCAGTTTCAGGGCACGTTTGTGCATAAGATTCGTTCGGTGCACTATTTTCTTAGCGTTTTTTTTTTCTTCTTTTTTTGGGGGAGTTCAAACTTTTAGGTCATACTGATTTCTTGTGCACCTGTACCGAAACTCGCCAATCTCCTATGCCTGGAATTGCCATTTGCTTATCAGTTCGATTGACAAATGCACCGTCCTTCCCTTCTGGATGGCCAAGTACCAAACTGCGTTCGAGTGGGTGTATTATTGTTATTATAATTATTATTATTATCCAGTTAGCAACAAGCTCATTGATTTGCATGAACAACACGAGCAGCAACGATAAGGCATCGCGCTTATGTAAAACGTGCAAAAGAATGGCTGATGGAAGATTTTTTGGGAACTGCTGAAGCGTTTGACAAAAGCCAAACGATGGCCCACGCCTACATTTCTTATGCTAATGCACTAATGCAGTCGATAGCACGACGTGTGCAGGTGGTTCTTGGCAGTTGTAGCGAGCTTTTTTTTTCATTGTTGATTTGCAAGCTGACTGACTTTGATTCGCATCTTCCAGGTCCATGCGATTTTTGGCAGAGTCTGTCAGCAGGACGCGTTTGAAACGCTAGTAAACATGTAAAAAGCGCGCGGGGGCTTGTTGTGAGCAGTACGGCTCCACCGCTGTCGAGATTCTCCCGAAATCTCGTGGCCCCATGCGGGGAAAGGTGCAGTAGTTCATGCACCTTGGTGTGGCCCAACTCTATGTGCCATACATGAAAGGAATCAGATGGGACTGGAAGAAAAACAGACATTTATTAATGACCGGTTCTGCATCCTGCAAGAAATTACAAATTGGGGGAGATAGCACATTCTCTATAAAAAGCCTCCATTCATAAAACGAAATTTCAACATTTTGCAAAATGCAATATTATACAGTTTAGTATTTTGTGTTGGTTTGATTTGTAATTTAGAGTTTTTACATTAAATAGTCAATTCCATTCAATTGCGTGAACATTATGAAATGGTTAAAGATGGAGCATCTACCTATAATGCAAGAATGCTTCACATTTTAAGTCACGGGCTAAGAATTGTCCCATTCACAAAAATCAAAGTATACGTGGCTCTTGATTTGAAATTTATCCAAAATTTTATCTGCTTAATGGTCTTCCTTAATGTTATATAAAACCAGGTATACATACATGTGTGTGTCGATTATGTATAAAAAGGCTACTGTATACGAGGTGGTGTGCCATCGAAATGGTTCCTTTTATAAGCCAAAAATGGCACGCGAGTCACAAGTTGAAAACCCGCTCCTATAAAGAAAACAATGTTTCGTCCATTAGAATAAAATTGTATAAAATCGTAATTATGCCCAATTTTATAAAATTAAAATAATTTACCACAAATTTAATGACAGTACGTGTTAATGCGAGAAGTGTATATATGCACGTATATATCGTTTCTGTGACATTGAACTTATCTAAAATTTCCGTATTGGCTTTTGTGTTTAATTTAATGATTGCATTATGTCAAATACTGTATACATGTATATGTTTTCTGTTGTTGTCATTTTATGGGAGCATTTTTATGGTTCTTTCTTTGTGTATTACTATTTCATTTTGTAGTCATTTTTTCTTCCCATATACTACAGTAAAACCTGCTAAAGATGACTATACATAAAAAATGACCAAATTCGGTCACTATACAAAGAATTTTTATGAAGGAAAACATGCATGCACTAAAACCAATTTATTAAAGTAATCACCTCTGTACAGTACATGTATTTAACCAATATATTTACGTTAATGCCTTGATGCATGAATTCGATACTCAACATACATGTACATTTATGTACAGGTATATACTTTGAACATTTATGATTTTTCATACGTTAAAATGTAAATGAATTTACCAATGATGGTCTAACTTCAAAAAAATATTGACCACCCACATGTGAAGATTGCCTCGAATATAACACTTATAGAGACAAAGATGATTGGTTGAAAGTGTCGAAATCATTGCCATTATGGTGGTGAAGAATATCTCATAAGACTGAATAGATTGTTCGGATATTCATCTAAAAACTATCTAAGAAGAGTGCAGAAAAGGTCATTCTCTATATGAATCGCGATTGGCCTTCGTTAAAATACTACGAAATGAGAAATCCAGGTAGACCTATAGGCTACCTATACCATATTATTAAGTCGTCTAATGATGTTCACAATTTTGCCTATCATGGGGCATCATATTTCATTATTCATTAGTTAGCTGTCACCCAAACAATGATTTAGCACCAGCCCCATTTGACATGTTAGTACCGTAAATCTGGATGATGCGGAATTTCATTATTAGCATTTGCAAAAGGGGTCCATGTATTATGTCGATGAGGGCAAGTCTCACTGCTTGGAATTTCAAACAAAACCCTGCTGAGAATTAATCAAAATTTCGTTGGAGGAGTTTCTTGTATGGCATCTATTGCAGCATGCGTACATATGTAGTCGTAATGAACCTAGTAATTAGCAAATTGCTGTAGGACCCAGTTTTACAAGTGCATGCATTAGTACTCTGGTTAATAAATTGCAATAAACTATAAAATAGACATTGCATTTAGGTAACAGTTGAAAAGCCATGTAACTTTGCAACACTGTAATACTTATTATAGTTTATATATACTTAGTAGCAACCCTGAGCAAAAAAAATGTTTTTTTAGATTAAAATTATTTACATTATATACCATTCGTTATTTGACATGCATTGTACTTTATATGCTAGTACTCAAAGTAATCCATATCCTGTAGAAAGTAATATTTATACTTTAATTATCAGAAATTCTTAATTGCAGTACAAGTATTTACTCATTTTTATGAAATGCATGTGTGTGTAGCATATCATGTTCAATATTTTATATTAATGTGTTTTATTAAAATATACTGAATTTTCAATAAGTGCATATTTGAATGCACTATAATCTTATGTGCTTCATGTAATTTTTCATTGGTTAGGGCGCTTTTTGCCTCTCAGGCACTGTGCCCATCAAACACACTAAACAAACAAGCAATAATTTTTCCCATGAACATTTTGGAAATAATTTCGAATTAAATTCCATTATCAAATAATAATAATTTTGATAATCCAAGCCATCTGAATGTTTCATTTCACAAAGCGATTACTTGTATAGAAACCAAATATTAAATACAACCCTTCCAATAGAACTTCATATGGGTGCAGTCATATTTCGTAACGTATAATAATTTAAAACGTCCGTTTGCGTTTAAGAATGGCAGATTAGAGCCGTGTTGGCTGTTATAATTTTTACTTTATAATATGGTAAGCACCAACATGTCAAGCCCAGCAGGTTTCGGTAAAGTTTCAAAAAGAGGTTGACTGAACTCGTTATAATCAATAAAAATAAAATTGGTATTGCGATGGAGGTGGTGAGTTTAAAAGGATATTACCATTGTAATATATACAGATTTGAAACCGCGGTGCCATGTAACCCCTCTCTTCAATGCCCTTTGGATAATTGTCCAATTTGTTTTGTTTTTTAAATTTCTTGAAAATCAGCAGGGGACTGATTTTAGGGGTGTTTTAGCAACCCTGCAGTGCTAGGATGAGCCTTCGTTGAAAGTCAGACAGCGTTTATCCATTTTTTAAAAAAATACCCAACCAATATTTCTTATTGTTTAACGCATCCGCGAGTGCAATTGTTTCGGCATTTTCTGCATTATTATTCGGTCTCACTGACTTTATAATATTCAAGTTTTCGAACAATAACATATGCATTTTACACGCTTGATGAAGTATCGCAGATATCCTTGTGAATAGAGGAAATAATTAAGCGTGAAAAATCTTGTTTGCATGATTAACACCATTTTTTTAGCTTAATTTTAAACATATTTTAAATGTTGGTTAGCATAAATGCATATATTGAATGAATGCATGCTGGTACGTTACATTCGGCTTGATTTGACTCATTTTTTGTAGCATTTTGTAGACATGTGTGGCCCCAATGTGGTGATTTAAATAAACCATTTTCACAGAAATCGCTCACTGAAATATATACAAGTGTATTTCATAACCATGTAAAACAACATGAATACAAATTCATACTCACGTGATTATGAATAATTTTTTTGTTTTTTAAGATCATGGGAAATGTAATAAAATTATGTGTGATTTATTACTATACTGTAAGATAAAATTAAATCAAACAGGTTTCCATAAAAAAAACCTAAAAATGCTGACAACATTGTAAGCTGTGCTAAATGATAATATAAATTCATTGAGTAGAAAAACTGTGGTAAAGAAGTTAATTAACCTAAAATTAATTTAATTAGCGCCGAATAATGAAAATGGAGATTCGCATCTTGTTTGCCTGTGGTAAAGTTCTAGATTAATAATTAAACCTATTGGTCAAAAATTAGTTTAGGCTGCTCTCTTTCTAGATAATTTTTTAAATAAAAAATGCACGTTAAAAGTGTCTGAGTACAATGTGATAATGTCAAAACCTGGTAGTTTGTTATAAAGTATACTTAAAATAGGTTAGTGTTGGAAATATCAATATGAGCTCTTATATTAAAAGATAAATACCAAGAATAAAATAGTTCATTAAATGTCTGTAACTAGCCAACCACCACTTGATGGAATAGTTCAATATTTTAAACTGTGATAAAAAATAAAATTCCCAAATTTATAGTTTTTAAGTAATCACAGACAAGTGATATTTTAATAAGGAAAAACAAACCAAGCAAGTTTCGTAAATTAAAAGTTGTCATGTTGTCATATAATACTAATTACATACAGTTAAACATGAATCCTAGCATTTGAATAAGTTAAAAAGATTGCTCTCATAATAACTTAATTAACTCATTTAACAACATATAAAATGTTGCAAAGTTTTATGAGTAATAGCATATTATTCATTTGGGCCTAGATGTTCAGCCCTGCTAATCGATCGATTCTGAAGGAGATACAATTTATACATATAATGTCCTAGTATGTAGGCCTATATGTACAGTGAATAGCCATTACATTATAAGACACTGCCCACATGATTTATTTTTGATTTTGCAAGAATTGTATTACAATAAAACTTGTTAAAAATGACCACCTAAAAATGTGCACAGTTGGTCACTGTATATAGATGGCCACGATTACAGTGTACGGCATGTTTTTGGCACCTGACTTTCTAATTTGAAGCATTTGAACTGTTTTTATAATTTAATCAGGCAAACTTTCAGGCTAACTATCAGGCTAACTAATCAGGCAAAACTTTTGCGTGTTAATTCACACCTCCGAACTCAGTTAAACTGGTCACGTGACCATAGTATACAGGGC
>JAQGCC010002674.1:0-17595 GCA_034698905.1 Xestoiulus laeticollis | reverse complement strand
ATGCACTTTTTCCAGAAATTTTTGCATATAAATACTCAGGACAGTGTCCTCTATCCGAATCTGCAATAAAAAAGCAAGGGTTATAATTTTTTCATCAGATTTTGAAAAAACACTCCTTACCATATTTTCAAAAATAATTGAAAATAAAGTTGCTTTTTGACAGATTTTGAAATTAGACGCTGTCCTGAAAAATTATCAGTTAAAATGTCTGGAAAAAATTGAAAACACAAAAAAGTCTATTGAAATCAAATAAAAAGTACATTGAAAACATAAAAATGTGTCTTCAATGCATTTTTTCGGAAAATTTTTGCTGATAAATTGGTAAAAATACCGGCAAAAATCTTAAAACTACATAAATTTGACTTTTGTAATTTGTGGATTGTAATTGTGTGATTAGAGAATTGAAAAATGGCGGCTTCGGCTGCTTTGAATTTTGTTTCGTTAATGTTTATCCCTGAAATACATGTATGTTACACATTTATTTATCAAATTATAAATAACATGACGTGACATCAATAACGAATTAGCACTCATAAGTCCATAGTAAATTCATGGGTGCCGATATCTAATGTACATGTATAACCAGTGCTGCCAGACGACAAAGTATATATGGTTCTTTAGTATTTTATCCGATCGAAAAATGTGACCTTTGACTTTTTGCATGTATTTGAACACCTTACCACCACGCCGGAAATACGATTTGGATGAAGATAGAAGGACTGATCTTAGCCTAGAATGGAAAGATAAGAAACGAGCAATTCTGATGGATTATTTTTTTTCTTTATTAAAAATTACTCCTCTTCCAAATGCAAAAAGCAAAACAAAAGAATAATTGCATAAAATAACGCACAACATATTTAATGTAAAGCACGGTGTTCAAAATGTCTCCCTACAACTTTGAATTTTTGTCTCCTAAAGATGGGCATGTTTTTGGACACCGTGATATTTGTGAAAAACCTCATTGAAACCAGAAATCTGGTAGAAATAAGATTGTTTGAACTTAGTAGACTAGGGTTCACTTCTGACTAGCATGATTTGCACAATATGTTCACCTGATAAAGTTGAAAAGTTATAATTTCATGGGGGGAGAGATGGTCACACCGCAAAAGGAGTGTGTGTTTGTTTATCTACGCATCAAATATAAGGAAAACAGAGATATTGAGGATTAACAACAACTTGAGAAAACACGATGGGTTAAGAGGCTTATTATCGTGAGTGCGAAAACAATTAACAACTAAATGGCTAACTAAAGCCTACAAATTTGAGTCCATTTTTTAGCATTCAAATTGTTCCACTCAATTAGTGGATTTCAGTCATAAACTCAAATTTGAAAAGCCCTTAGTAGGTTTTTCAAAAAGGAAAAATTCTAACCCATGAAATTGAGGGCTACATAAGCTTGCATTTTTTAAGTATACTTCATATAGACGTATTTTAGGCAAATAGAAAAATCATTTTCCAAATTGTTTTTGAAGTATTCAAGTTTTGCTATATCGATCAATAGTTGAATTGAACTATGCCAGTAGAGAGCATGGTTCGACTTTAGTGACTCGTAATAATAAAAATAAAAAATATAATAATATAGTCCACTTCTTAATTATAAATCAATTCATTTTTCTATAGCTTGAATTTATAATGCACACTTAGTTCGCAAGTAGTGTTAATACTAACGGAAAGATTTGTTTATTTATAGTGTGAATAAACTCCAAGAAGCTTTTTACTCGAGCAAAATATTACAGGATTTAATTAAGACGAAGCTAAATCCAATAAATACATTTGATCAATTTTGAAACACAATCGTTTATAAAATTCATTACAGGAGGTATGAGAATATCATATTAGAACTTGACATACAAATTAATATAATTTTAATACAACTATGTTTCAAAATTTATCAAAAACATGGATTTAGTTTCGACTTGAAATTAAAAATAAAAGAATTAATATATGTTAAATTTACACGGTAACAGGTTTCTCACTGCGCACATATGGACTGACTAATCAAAAAGTAAGATGTTATAAACCCTAAACCATCAGTGTTTAAGCTTCGACAAAAATATTATTTAAAACTTGTATTTCATATTCTATAAATCCATTTTCTAAATTTTTCCTTTGAAAAATAAAGCACATGAAATAAATGTAAATGTAATTTCCGAAATTTTAACACTGCAACTAAAGGATTTCAAATTCCTTTACAAAAATTATAATTTATACGTTGAAACATGCACAAACGATTTAACTTGAAAACTCCTGTGCAGTGCAACACAATTTAGGGTACAGATGTTAACAGAGAGCCGTCGATGAGGAAATCGAACAAAATTAATAACTAGAACATTCACCGTATTGACATTAAAATATGGAGATCATCACGATTTTAAACGGTTGATATTTGGCTTGTAAAAATCAAGTAAAATTAGGCACCATACAAAGTGTGCTTTTCTTTTAGAAAGCCACGTAAATATTTAATATAAGTTGAGATTATGTATGGTGCAAATTCAGTGAATCCAATGAATTAAAAACGCTTTGCTGATAGAATGAGAACAAAATTTGCAAGTGATTGCAACAGAGACCAAGTAATGAGAACAGTCACTTAACAAAAAGTATCAGATTCAATCTGTACATGTATCTAAAATGTAAACAAAATCTGACATCAGTAGAGGAAATTTTAGGAATACCATAACAACTACACGAACACATTTGCAACGAGCCAATCAACAAATTATCATCTTTTTTTAAATTAAAAAAATCCATTTTTAAGATAATAGGAATAAACATATTTTAGTTCATTAATTCGGCTCAAAAATGTGCAATGAGTCATACTTTATGGTATTACCTAATATCCAATTTTTTTTCATCCCCAATTGAAAATATATTCTCAATATGAATAAAACCGAGTGATTATTGAATCTGGTTTTAAATTTAATTAAATCCTTAAAAGACAGCTTATGTAAAAAACAATAAATGCAGAAAAAGGATATTTGCAAAATTATTTAAACAAGCATATATCATTTGATTTTCGTCAAAAGTTGCTTCAACCCAACAATTTTCCATAATTTAGTAAAATTTACACCGCAGAACTGAATTAAAACGCAAAAGTTTTCTTGATCCACATCAGTTCTACATCAACGTTGGTGTGAATCAGGTGTAAAGGGGACCAGCGAAAAAATGGCCAAATTCAGTTACTGTATCAGGTGGTCACTTCAGTTAATTTGTATGAAAAAAACATACATGTCCATGCAGTGCCGGATTTACCATATAGGCAAACTAGGCACTGCCTAGGGGCCTTCACAAAATTGTAGATAAATTGTAAAAATAACTTGCAATAAATGTACTGCTCTTTTGTTTGGCATATGCGCAATCCCTCTAATAAAAAAAATTATGCATGCCTTAAGCCAGCCCCCACATATTTGAGCCTAGAGGCCCCCACAGTGCTTAATACGTTGCTGTGTCCATGTAAGCACTAATAACCAATTTATTCAGTGGTTCCCTTTACTAGGTTTTACTATATTTATCGATTTCAAATATCGTAAAAATTTATTTGAGTTTGAAATTTTTCAAAACTTTTCGAAAAATTTTACATCAAACAATTGATTGAAATATGTTTGCTAAAACAACATGGTACCACATTTTCATCAATTTTATTCATATTGCGTTATTTTTCAGGGGCAACATCTTGACGGCTCAAAGGGCACTCACTGCAAACAAAAAAAATCAACTTAAAACAAGACAAGACTAGCTTTTTCTTTGTCTTTAAAATCAGACTAACTTTTTATGTTTAATCCGTCTATCTAATTTCGTAGACAAAGAAATAGATATAATCTCACCAATGTGCATATGACAATATATTGTGAAAATATAAATGCTTAGAAATGATAAAAGCTGAAAAAAATATTTAAACTTGGATGTCTTCTTTACTAAGTGAAATGTCGAGATATTTCTCTCTCGAAAGTTTCCGATGGAGTCTCCTCGGCACTGCAATATATCATCTTAAAATCCTGGGAAGTTGTCATTCGGTCAGTCCAAAATCCAGGATTTGTATTAGTCACGATGTTCGTCTGCTTGAATTAGTGAATCTTGCGCATTTATTGGCTGGTCACTCATTGTTTTGTCCGTTTACTATTAGTAGGCCACAGTTGTCTGTCTATACATCAGTTATGAAATTCTGCAAAGTTTTTCATACATTTTTGTATACGCTTCAGTACTCGTAGGAATAGAGTCTCAACACAAATTTTGGGCTCCAATTTCACACTCTTGAGACTTGGAATGACCGGAATCAAAACAAAGGGAATTGTTCCAACTTATCATATTTAATTTATAAATGTCAATGTGTTACTTTAATAATCATAATTATGGAAAACCAACAAATTAAATTCATCACAAATACAAATTTTTCTTTTTACAATAAAATAGGATCTTTTTTTAATTTACGATTTTCCAGTTAATAATTAAAAAAAACATAAATCACTACTTTCAGTGCACTTTATGAAAATAAAAGCCCCTTTTGATTCGGGTCAGACTCCTCAAGAAAATGCACGAATGTCGTTTTGTGTTTTTGTCATTTCGGAGCAGTCCGCGCAGATAGCGTTACTTCCATTTTGGGTTGACCTTTCACCCCTGCAGTAACCTTAATAAGAATAAGATTATTGCTTGCGTCCACATCGAGGGGTTAATGGAAAATCCACTATTTCTTCGGTTTGCCGTCACTAAGTAAAGAAAAATATACTGTATATTTTAAAATGCGGTTAAAGAAACTGGTAAAATTTTTAACACATGCTATTATTTTAGTTGTATAACATGAAAATCTTGGGAAAGTTATGAAAAAGTTATGAACGTCCAAAATCCATTAAAAAAACTTAATATACAATGTATTGATGCATTCCTGGGATAAGATCTTAACCATCTGCACTAGCTATAAATACGTTATTTTAAATATAATTCATGCATTATCTTAAACATTTGCACTAACTGCATTATATCTTAAACATCTGCACTATATGCATTATTGTAAACATATCCACTATCTGCATTATTGTAAACATATCCACTATCTGCATTATCTTAAACATCTGCACTATATGCAATGTTGTAAACATATCCACTGCCTGCATTATCTTAGACATCTGCACTATATGCAATGTTGTAAACATATTAACTATCTGCATTATCTTAAACATCTGCACTATATGCATTATCGTAAACATATCCACTATCTGCATTATCTTAAACATCTGCACTATATGCATTATCGTAAACATATCTACTATCTGCATTATCTTAAACATCTGCACTATATGCATTATTGTAAACATATCCACTATCTGCATTATCTTTAACATCTGCACTATTTACATTATCTTAAACATCTGCACTATATGTAATGTTGTAAACATATCCACTATTTACATTATCTTAAACACCTGCACTATTTGCATTATCGTAAACATATCCACTATCTGCATTATCGTAAACATTTTCAACACTTTCTGCAATATCTTAAAAAATGTACACAGTTTCTTTTAATTTGTATATTTTGCTTCAATAATTCAAGTTTGACCCATTCATTAAATGAGATACCTGTTTTGTTACCTGGGTTTTTTCCTTGACTAGGAGTTTCCTTACTTTCCAAAACAGAAGCCTGCTGATTTCCCCCGATGACTGATTCCTCGTTACTCTGATGGTAAATTGGTGCAATCGTTGCTGTACACCTCAACTTCATTTCACCATCCTTGAAGTGAGATTCTCGCACTTGAAATTGCAAACCAAAAATCGATGTTTCCAAACCATTTTCTTGGACTATAGATGGATATTCTTTCAAGTATTCCTTCGATGCCTGGACACAGAAAGAAATAACCAAATCCCATTAGTTAAAAATTCCAGACAGACTGTCTGAAGGCTTGAGCATGCAGTTGTTATATCAACTTGGAAGACTTTCCTAACAAGACAGTTTTGCATTTTTCAGCGCTATGCCATAATGAATAATGTATGAACTACGCTGCATGCCATCACTTACCTTATCAGAGTTGATGGTCCATGATAACATGGCTGCAGGTTTAGATTGGTAAGATGTGCAATTCACCCGGACCATGTCGCCAATTTGATATTTTGGTTTTCCACCTGTGATCTTTGGTCCCTCTGATGGTAAAGCTGAAAAGAAACATTTACCTTGGATTAATATTACACAAATCTTGCTTATAAAAGTGCATTTGCATAAATGTAGTATGATGTCATTAATATTCTAATTATAATACAAAAATGTTCTCCGAACACTTGTTTATCAGCTACAATTTTTAAAACAAACTCATCTAGATGCATGTATATAAATTCAAGATGTGTTCTTTAAAGAAATTTCAAGAAAATTTAAGATGGCTTCGACTTTAACATGAAAATTCAAGATGGCTTCGACTTTAACATGAAAATTCAAGATGGCTTCTTTAAAGAAATTTCAAGAAAATTCAAGATGACTTCGACTTTTACATGAAAATTCAAGATGGCTTCGACTTTAACATGAAAATTCAAGATGGCTTCTTTAAAGACATTTCAGGAATTTTAAGACTTGTCCATAATAATCAAGATGGCTTTCCTTAGAGATAGGTAAACAATGTAATGCAATTTCTAAAACATTTTTATGAAGGAAGCACAGATGAAATTTTCCATAGCAGACGATGTCGTCAACATTTCATAGCTAAAATGATTTTTTGTGAAATAACCCTAATTCATACATTTTAAGACCACCTCTACAACCATCTCCTTGGTTAATATTGCTCGTTAGGTAGCAAACTGCAAACGGAATCATTTGAAGTCAACCATAAATTCCACAAATACTCAAATTAATCATACACGTTCAATGTAATGCAGCAATATTTCCAGAGCACATCTTAATCACATCTCAGTTTCTCATGAATGTTTTACTGCAATATACTCCGAAACAAGCAATGGGCACAAAGCTGAGAAAATTCCGTATACATTTACTGCATTTAACCACCTGATATTTTATGTGCCCTGCTCTCGAGTAAAGGTTTATTCGAAAAACCTCTTGAAAACTTGATTTACAGCTTCAGTGGGACACCTTTGATTTATTAGATAATTTCGCAGCAAGCATCACGAAAACTGCTATTTATGAGTATCATTACATATAGCATATAAATATAGGCCGGACCAAAACAAATGTCATCCATTTTGCCGAAATATTGCTCGCTGGATTTATAGCTGATACATAAAAATGATTCAGTGGATAGATTTAAAAACCACGATACTCAAGTCTTCGAAATTGTCTAACACAATCATGGTCATGTAAACTAGGAACAATAAGCCATGTCATATTGCATTAAAATTAATTACAATTCTACTTAAATCAATTTAAGTAGTTTTTGTTACTTTTCTGAAATGGACAAAAGTCAATTAATATAATTAAATTGAGATAAAAATTACCCTAATCTAAATTCAATCACTATCATGATAAAATTATTTCATAGAACAATATCCATCTCATTATTTCGATATTAGAATCATCACTGCATCAGCATCACAATCATCAAACTAATCACTGCATCAGCATCACATTAATCACACTAATCACTGCATCAGCATCACAATCATCCTACGAATCACTGCATCAGCATCACAATCATCATACTAATCACTACACCAGCATCATACATGTATATACACACATCAATGCATCAGCATCATACTCATCACTGTCTTATAAAACTAATCACTGCATCAATATCACACTCATATCACTAATCACTGTATAAGCATTACATTCATCACATTAATCACTACACCAAGTTCACATTTTTAATTATCCCTATTTCATCCTTACACTCTTGAGTATCACAGCATCATAATCATACTGATCACACTCATCACTACATTAGCTTACTAATCGCCATAATATTCCCCTGATATAGAAATCCTCTCCATCAACTTGATCATCATTATCAAACTCCATATACCATGCTAATAACCAATACATTTATCAGAAGCAACCTGATTAACATGTCAATAGTATCAAGACCATGAGCATTATCAGATCATCATCATTGTCATTGCTTACTGGATTACGACAACCAACTTAAAATTTAACCATAATCAAGAACATCATCAACATTTCCATCTCAATCATGAGATTTGGATATTAAGAGTTTATTCACCAAAAATGCACATATTGCATAAGGGCAAGCTTAAAAATCCATGACTTTTTCGTGTTTCTGCTATAAACATGTATTTTCGTAAAGCTAGAATTTTTGCTGATCTGTTTTTGCGCTACTAAAAACTCTTAACTATAAGATTTTGCTGACACTTGTTATATCCATCTATTTCACAATGTTTTTTTACCTCCATCCTCCCACTATTATGCAAGAACAGCACTTTTCCAGTACGGCGTAGTTGTTACATATTCTCATAAGAAATGTATAAGAAACACGAGACCGTTTATGATATATGAAAGTCTGGTAAAAAAAAGCCTTCTTAAAAAATCTCTATCTCCCTAATTGACTTTAGATCCTCCCGCCGCTGTCAAGGGTGATATAAACCTCTAATAAATAAATGGGTGGGGTTTTTTAGGCGTCTAAATAATGAATCTTCAGACGCTATAATGGCTGCATTGGACCATTTTCCTGGCTTTTAGGGCATGCAGGTAAACATAAACTGGGAGAGCACTACTTTATGGTACTGCATGCACTGCCATCCAGCAAATTTATTAACAACGTTAAAAAAAACCTATATACCATCCTGTTTATCGTGATATTTATCCATCGGCCAGGACACATTATTTATAAGGCATTTTAGCCAACGTTTCGGACACCTGGGTATGCCAGAGATTAATTGCCACTTTAGAAGATTGCAGCAATGTTATAGGAAATCTTCTCAACATATATAGGTTATTGTCTCAGATTTAAAACAGTTGTTTCAGGGGTATACACTAATCTGCTCCACATTTTCTACCAAATTACAATTTTTTTATAAAATGCTGCAAGATATCAATATTAAAAAAACAGTGACGAATGACCATGGTAGAAAATCTCATACAGGTTATTATTTAAACAGCTTCATCTGTAAACATGCTACAGTGTATAAAGCTGCAAAATAGGGAATTTCCCCTTTTTTTAATCCTTAAACATGTGTATATGTACCTGTATAGATGAGTCAGTAGTTATTGGGAATTTCCCTGCATCTCCCTGACATCTTTGTTTCCATGTTTGATATTTTTTGCAATTCTATTGTGGATATTCCCTTAAAAAATCTTTGGAACCAATACAAATTATTAAATATCACTTTATGGAGGTTTATTGTTTTTTTACATTTGTCCCAAGTCGGGACTGGTGCATTTTATTATCTTAAAGAGATTATTATTTTACACAGTATTATTTTAGACAAGTTCTACGGTACATGGAAAATGAGTTTGTTTTTATGATATGGAAATATTGAAAAAGTGTATGTCAAGATTAAATGATAGCATAAAGAATGCTTTGGAATATTCAAAAAATTCCATCTCAATTTCTTCAATTTATTATGGGATTATCTACTTGGAACGCTTTAGAACTTTTTGACAATCTAAAGAGAAATTTCAATAAGTAAAGATAAAAAATCGTAAGTTTCAGTTTGAATCTATAAGAGAGCAAACTGATTGCCAGTTTGATTTTGACTTATCCAAACAGTTGAAACATTTGTCACTGACAAAATGGCGCGCCATGCAAAAGCATAATATTATCTTCAGTCTGTATACTAGACAAAAAAATTTGGTTTTGCGTTAGAAATTGGTTTCGTTATTCATTTTTTCATATCTACTGTATTTTTTTTTTGTTGCAGTACCGGGTATAAGAACTATCGCAATATCATTTTTTAGCAATCCGTTCTTGAAATTTAAATAAATGGCCCTTAATTCGAAGAAAAGGATTTTTCTGATTCCTCCTATAAAGGTCCTTTTGAACAATTTTTCTATTTTATTTTCTTCTCCAGAAGTTGTTCTTGAGAATTCGAGCGTACCCAGTATATCTCGCAATGATTAATTTATAACCGCATGAGTCGTAACGTTGATCTTGCATTATTAAAATGCATTTGATAAATATTTCTTTCGTTATTGTTTTCATGAAGATGATAGATCACTACGTGTTACAGCGTGTTAATATCGAAATTTCTTACGCTGGCATTCTATAGCCATACTGGTAGCTGAATATATTGTTCAAAAGCTAAAAAAATATGCTTAAAGTAAACGCACTGAATTCATTAAAAAATACTTGAAAATTGGTGATAGAAACTCATTTGTAAATGCCTTGAAATTGCAATACAATTTTGTTTTGTCTTGGACGAAATTAAAATCGTATATATTATTTAGCATTTATTTCAACAGCTATATTTAAATTGAAATTTAGAAACTGTATGCCCCCAGTCATATCACAATGGCGCTTCAATCCCATCACGTGTTCAGTGGTCCTATCGAAACGGCGCTTCACTTAAATGCCGCGCACCAGATAGACATGCATTTGTACAAACCTTATTGCACTATATGTATTCTATAAAAATGACGATCGACAATTAGAAAAAGAGTTAACATTTAGGAATTATTTAATAAAACAGTGTTATTTTTAATCTAAATAATTGAACAATTTGTGAAAAAACTTCGTTTTTGGGTAAAACCTTTCATTTAGGCCTATTATACCCATCAACATGAACAGTGCTTGCATGTTATAGTGATCGCAGCGGAAGTAGAACGGTTAAGCTACGGAACGCTCAAGAGTGACGTCATAATTGTACTGCGTTGCCACTATTAAATGCATTTTTTACATTAATAATTGCAATTTTTTGGTCTTAATAGTATAACCGAACTCTACTAAAATTTGATAGATAAAAATGTTCCATAGGACTGAGCTGCCCACAAAATTTCAGCTCTCTAGACTCTAGGACGTGTATAAGTTTGTCAAAAAGGACTTCAAAAAGGTTGAAACAAACTCCGTGCATTTTAAGTTAAATAAAAGGTTTTAAAAAAGTTTTACCGGGGCAAAAGATTTGCCTGGTTCTCAGAAAATATAAAAGAGCTTTGCCAACCCTGCTTTCTAGTGATGCCTAACGCAATAACTCGTGTAGGGCCTATAAGGCCCACTAAATTGGATAAGATGATCTAAATTACGAAAGGACGTTACTGCATGATTAATGAACTGAGTTGTTAGGCCTATCTACACAATTTATAACCCAATCACACTCGTATCATATGAAATCCATATTCATGCAGTCTGTTAATTATTATGTGTCTTAAATAATTTCTGCTGAACCTAAGTAGGGTCATTATCTATTAACGCCTTGACCTATACGTCAATAACAACAACACCAATGGCTATTTATAGAGGGAAAAAAGACGATAAATGAACCATATCCATATACAAGGTTTCATCAGCCATATTGAATATATCCAAAGACCATCTTTTTGAACAGTTTAGGATTTGATTTAATAAAATTCCGGTGAAAAAATTCTGATGAATAGGAAGACTTTAAAAAATGAACGAAAATGTCCTCTTGAACTCATCAGTCTGACAAAGCTGCCATTTTGTCTGGCAGTTTTCTATCCTTGTAAAGTTGTCCAAGACGAGTTTTGGCAGGCTGCATTTATCCATTGATTATATAGTAACATTTGTTGGTCGAGCCACAAAGTTAGCCTCATTTTTTGCTCTGTTTCACATGAAATGTCTCTCTCATTACTTTCATTCTTTGTCCCCTTTTATCCGTCATTTCGCCTTCTTTTTTCACACTTTTTCGCTGGCTTATTTTTCCAGTTGATTGCAAGTTTTTCATGGTCCACATGCGAACACGGACCTGGCTTTTCAGGTTAACAAGCCATTACGAAGGTTAACACGTCCAATTATTTCCACTGGTGCTTGAACTGAAATAGTTGTGACATTTTGATGCACGGTCATAATAGCGCCCTCTGTGTAGTATATATATACACAAAAATGACATCGTTGTTGCGTGACATAACCTAACACTATCTAGGATAAAAGGTAGCAAAAATGCACCAGAGCACTTCATCAAATTATACCGAAATCCTAAAGCGTTTTGTCCATTTTATAGGGTTGACCGTTCCTGAGTGCCATGGCACGGAAATAAAGATGCTCTATTTAGAAAACAAGTTAACAACAACGATATACTATAGACCTGGAATTTTGTTTTTAAAAATCGATTGGGTAATGGAGGGTGGTAAAAGTTTTATCAAATTTTCGATGACGGTTCAGATGACAATATTTGTTGAGCGATATGGTTGACCAAACCTGTCAAGAATTGTTACAATCTGACCAGTGTTACCTTTGTATGGTTGAGAAACATGTTTGTAGAAATACAAATTTTAGTATGCGTTAAGTAAATGGGAGAAGAAGACACATTTGACTAGAAACAAATTTATGATACGAGACTTGCATTTTTGTACGAACAAAATAATCCACGAACAAAATAATATAAAGTATTTTCAGACACATTTTTCAAATTTTAGAAACCATAGTCTGACTACAAAAAAACCTCACTAAAAGAAATTTTGTGTACCGAATTTTAAAAATATTTTAGGACTTTTTTTTAATAACATTTGCATGAAAAAACAAATAATGTATACAAAATATTGGATTTATTAAATCCGATAAGGCAAAACAAGATCAAACAGAATTAATTATCAAAATATTACTAATTTAACTATTATTTCTATATTTCTAAACTGCAATAAAAAGACAAATAAGTCTTGCCTAAAAAGACTAGAGAAATTTTCAAAGATAGGCCTACACGTATTTATAAATTTATAATTTGGTGGCACATACATAAACCCATTTGTTAAGATAGAACATTTTTATAACGTTCAAATGTATTTAAGGGAAGGTCCCATAACTAAATTTAATAAAAATACTAACAGATAGAATAATGTTTTAAATATAGAAAATTAAGAAAATAAATGAAATAAAATTATGGATCAGAAAGCAAAACAAAATTAATGTTTAAAATGTAACATCCCATGGTTAAATTTAATTTTTGATTTCAATTCATGAATTTAATTCATAAAAGCACTAGAGCTTTTTGTTTTTAACATAGCTACTGCAATTTCCAAATGCACTGGAGGTATAGATTTCATGTTTAACATCCTCATTGAATAGAAGCTTAATTAAGTATAATTACATTATAAATTTGCCATTTCATTTCTTCCGTATAATAATCGTACGCATGCATTTATATTCTCAAACTTTCCTACAGCTTTACAAGTCTAAAAAAAAAAAAACAGATCAAATTATTTTTCTCACAAAAAAATGTGACTAAATGGATTTCGATTTCAATAATAATAAAAATACATAGACCGTGCATAGCGTTAAGTTCACGCCATAACAACTGCTTCAAGATACAGTCTTATAACGTATAAACTCTAAAAACACGCAGACATATCCGATAAAATTTACCATCAATTCTTTTTGCCTTCAAATTTCGCAATAAAATTCAAGGAGAAGAATCTATATCCAGCATAGTGCATATTGGCAAATCCATAAAGAGTTCATGTTGCCGTTACTGCCGGCAATACTACTCAAACAAAGTGCCCATTTCCTCGTCAGCTATTTCACTCCTATCAATTTCACGGGCCTATCACAAATACGAAGAGTCACAGACAAAGTTAGATTCCTTATACCAGCATAAAAAAAAATCTAGATTTGAAAACCCTTTTTAGACCAAAACTTTACTTGTCAGATATTAGTTTAAAAATTGAATCGGCGTGTTGAAGGAAAAGCTTACGGAATATATCTTCAAATATACTTGTAAAGACATAACCTTGAGTATCTTTTTTTAAGATTAAAAATGGAGAAAAGTGACTCCATTACATACATAAAAGATATCATCCTACATGCTTTAAAAGCAAAAAAGCAATGGATTTTAAATAATTGTGGTGTTTACCCCATTGGCAAACTGACGTATTCCGTCATAAAAAACAACATTGCAACTATATAAACTTTCAAAAATTGCCTAGTGGGGTAGATAACAGAAAATCACATCTACAAATTCGTCACTGGATACATATACAATATTAGAATAAATTAATGATTTAAAAAGCCTTGAATCGACAAAAACTTACATAGCCATTAGCAAGTCCACAACTGTAGTCAACAACTCATAATAATTAACCTTTAAGAAACGAATTGCCATTTATAAAACAGCTCCAAGAAATCCACTCATGCATTGAGAAACTATAAGCAACCTCTTGGGATCTCAATGCAATATTTAGCAACAATCACAAATTTGCCATCAACGTGATGCTTTAACAAAGCACCCTCATCAATCTTAAAAGAATTACACTGCTTCTATTCAACAACTATTATTATTAATCTGTAATAATTTCCTCGCTCCATTCAGCTGAATTCAACCAGCTTGCAATAATAGTTTCATACCAACAAATTACCATCCACAAACTTCAAAAGATATACAACTGAAGTTTTGCAAAAAAAATCAGTTTAGCAGTAATGCTCTAAATATTGCACAGTGTACGTTCAACCCTATATTGTCTCATCTTGTATACAAATTGCCCATGACCAATTTTCCAAAAAACTTAATTTGGCAAGCAAGTTTAGTGCTAAAATAATTTCATATTTCGATCTTGAACATGTTAGGAATTTATTCTTCCCTAGGTGCACATCCATTCGAAAGTTAAAAAGTTAACTTTTGAAAAAATTGTTTTCATAACTATGCTCGTACACTGTATATATATACAATGCCCACTTTATTAATTTGAGATTTTTTTAAAACTTTTTTGGCAAGCTTTTAGTTTGGGTTTTATGTGGGGACCAATTTCAATTATGTATAAGGAGAACCATTTACGCCATTTTTAAAACACCCAAGGGTTTAATTTGTATTGCTTAATGAAACGTAAAGAATATTGGGAAATTTGATCGCCAATTTCGGATTTTTTTTTATTAAATTCAAAACCCCATATAAAGGACCTATAAATTGGCTATTATAAATACACTCATAAAACATGAAGCACATTACATGTATTTTTTTACACCTGGCATTCAACTTCCAAATTTCAGCCACGTCACAATAAAGAGGTGCATGTTAGAAGATATTAATCAGCTGAAATGTCCCCAAAACCATGCAAAGATTATTATTTCGTCTAAGACAAAATAGATTTCGTGACCGGGGCGTTTCCAAATTTGGACTACAAACTTGCATATTGACAATAAATGCATGTAGTTTTAATGTAACAGCTTGTTTATGATAAATCTAAAGTTTTCTCTTACCTTACAGAAAATGTTAGTTTTTTGAGTGACATTGCTTAATGTATTTTCAGTACTATATGCATTGTATAAAACGATTAGCGACTCGAATACAGATTAGTTTCCTATCGCAAGTGAATGCAGTTTCAGAAAAAAAGGATAAAATGTCAGATATACGAGTAAAGTGCGAAACTTTTGCGAAATTCATTATGTGCTTTGACTTGGATGGGGGAAAAAATACCAAATGCCAGACATTGCAAACGGTCATTTATCAAAAGAGGGTATGCCAGCAATGCAATCTCTTAAACGAAGACAAGATTTCGCAATTTTACAACAAAAATAAAAATTGCCTTCTTGCTTTTTCTATTTTTCTGAGAATTGCATGAAATTCGAGAACCTATTGAATTAATCAGATTGCGCTCTATTAGATCGTATAAAGCTTTATAGAAGAAGTTATTAAGAGTGCAAGTTGAAAGAGACAAAAGAGAGCAAGAAAAACAATAATTATACTTGGAAATGGGAAATCATGCACTCTCTGAATGAGGACAAATCCTTTGGCTTAATAAACAAAATTAAAAAAGTTTAGTCTGGTAACACAATCCACTTTTTTGAGTATTTTTTTGTCAATGAGAAATAGGAATGTCTGTGATTCAGACACGAAAATTAACTTTGAGAATCATGAGCCATGCAAGTAAATGTGCGCTGTATATGCACATGTAAAAATCTCAATTACGTTTTTTCTAATTTATATTATATGAAATCGAATAAAATTTCTGCTATTCTATACATGTAATTGCATGTTCAAACAAACAACTCTGTGAATACGTGGCTAAAATTTAGATGCTGAATGCCTCTATAGTGATAGGCTTCATTTGAATCACGTGTTCAGTGGTCGTATAGTAACGGCGCTTTATTTAAATGACTCTAGCATTGTATTCTGAAAAGTTAAATTTAACATATTCTGCAATATCTTGTATTAAAAATAAAACTAATCCATTTTTAATTTATAAAATATTTCGAAAAAAACTGATTTTAGAAATGTTATCTTTTCAAGAATACCATAATGAATAATTTCTTTTCAGGAACTTCCTAAGCATTATGCCTTTTTGTTGACGTTAAAACTGTCAGCTTTTTGCATAAATTTATCTTATTTGCAAACCCTAGATATGCACACGTTTACATTACCTTTTCCCACGGCATTCCCCATCATTAATAATGCAATAACAATCACATTTATCTTTCAATGTATTATAATTGCATTCGATTTATAGAGACATCGTTAAAATATGTAAAATAATTGACAGCATTTCGGACGCATTATTTCTGTCGTTCATATAGAATACTCGCCTCCAGCAATTATTTCCAATCAATTTATAAAAAAAAACGTACTTGAAATGCTTAGAAGTAAATGTATAATTGTAATATTTTAACTTGCACGCACATGTAGCTACCTTACTTAAATGATGCCACAAAATACCAGTATAGTTAACTTGGAATATTACGTTATTACGCTACATAACATGAACTTGTAAGATTAATTACTAAAATGGTTTTTAACTTACCAATAACGTTCATTTCACCCTCTGAATGTACAGTGATAAACGAAGGGGATTCAGCAGATACTTCGCAACGATAATGACCAGTGCTTTGAAGACTTACGCTGTCCAAGACCACTTTGTTTTCACTTGAAAGGGTCAACTGAAATAAAGAAAATGTCGAAATAAATAATACTGCAACAATCAAAAAAATTAAGTCTACAATACGGTACCCTGAAATTGTGAAAATTTTTCATTCTGTAAAATTTTCAGGGTTATACAATATTTTTGGATGTACTTGTGCAGATACACATAGATAAAAATTATGAGAATAATAAGACTATTTGGAACATATGAATGCGACTTTTGAGACTATGTGAGACCACAATATCAAATTGTTTTATTTTATGGGACTTTATAGTACGAGTTCCTTAATAATAATATTTTATGAATTATAAAACCACACTCACCTATTTCAACAAGATATATAATTTTCAATTGGTATAACACCGGGATTATTCATAATCTCATAAGCAATGTCGTATCATACAATGAGATTTTGCACCAGTACATCAGTATAACAAAAACAAGACATTATGCAGAATCAAATCACAGATGACATCACATGGCTTTAAATTCACACTACAAATAGAGAGATTTTAATATATTTATACTTATACATACATTAGATAAATTTGCTACTGAACGTATGTTAGCCAAATATATTTTGCACAGTTACAGTCTGCAAAATTAATTTGACGGCACCCGAGTTGAGCATCTTACCACAAGGGTTGGTACTGTGCTGAAAAATGCCAGTCTAAAACCTGTGGTGGTGG